>ML290808.1:0-43046 GCA_005239495.1 Nicotiana undulata | reverse complement strand
ACTCTGTCAGTACCTTCAATTATCTCAAAAACATTCCAAACCTTACTTCTTTTTCTACGATTACTAGTCGGAGCCATAGGTGGTCTATTACTAGTGTCACGACCACCACCCCTTGTAGCAACTCCAACACTACCAGCTCCAGCACTACTAGGTGTAACTGGTATCTCATCTTCCATTTCTAATTCATTATCTTCTATTCCAAAATCTTCTTGTAATTGTTCATAATCTATATTATCATTAGGCGAAGTTTCGGAAACATGTGTAAATGGGATATTACTATTACTACCAGATGTTGAAGGACTACCTCTTCTTTTATTTCCCCTACCAGTAACTTTTCTACACGCTCTTTTAGCAGCATTAAACATATTGTAAAATTTAAGTATAAGCAAAAATTAAATATGCAAATAAAATAGTAAATAAGAGAAAGAGTTGGAGAGAGTGCACCGAATTCGACAATAAATTGAGCACTTGATGATTACGCAATTCCAATGTTACCACGAACAAACGTCAAACGTCAAGCAAGTATTTCAATTTTGAAGTTCAATTGTTCAAACTTCAAAATCCGAATGATAAAACACGATAAATTAAATTCCAAATAAAAGAGCCAAATAAAATTAGAAGATCAATTGAAGACTTGAAGTCTTGAAAATTGGAGAATGAGAGAATGAGAGAAATTGAGATTGAGAAATGATAGTTGAGTGAAGAAATGAAGAAGGGGGGGGGAGGGTTATTTATAGTTTTAGAGAAGGTTAATTTTGTAAATTGAAAATAGGTTAATTTTTAAAGAAAAAAGGGGCTATTATTGCAATTTACCACCCGTTGGGCAACGGATCCCTGCCAGGGGTGACCGTTGCCAACGGGCTAGTGGGCCCCACAAAATTTAAAAAATTAAAAAAAAAAAATTGTGCCGTTGAACCGGGCCGGGCCGGTTAAACCGGTTCCAGCACTGTTCATATGGACCGGGTTGGACCGGTCCGGTTACCCGTTTAAAAAAAAAATCGTTTCAACCCCACTAACCCTCTACCCAGCCCCCTATGAACCGGGCCGGTTCCGGTTTTAACCGGTCTGGGCCGGTCCGGTGATGGGTTAATCCGGCCCGTTAGCCACCTCTAGTTTGCTCCCATTTTAAAGAACCAACAGAAACATACTGCTGGACTCTTTAAAGTTTCTTCCACTGGGAATCCAAACTTTTTTTTCCTAATTTTAATTTGCATGAACAACGTAACTTTGTCATTTGTGTTAGATAGTGATTTTATATAATTGTAAAAAGTCACATATATATACATAATATGGTAATTATCGTCGTGCCATTGTGGTGCTGAAAGTGAAAAATAAGACGTCATGATTCACTTTAAGGGAATTGAATTAATGAAGTTATATAACTCGAGAACAATTTCTCTGTATTCTAGAAAGTGCAAAACCTAAAACCACTAGCTAGTACAAAGTAAAATTAGACTATCACCTTAAATTAAAAGGCATCTAGGGCAACTCCAAGTGCAAAGATTTCATAATCATCAGCACTGAAAATACTACAACCATTGCACCCACAGTAACCTGTGCATGTACACGACTCATCCCATGATCTTCTCAATCTATCATTTTTCTTGACTTTATTTGCCTCATCTTTTACATTAACCTTCATTACTATTTTAACTGCTGGAGGTTTCACATTTTCTTTATTCTTAGAAGTAGTAGCCATGAATACTGCCCATTCCTCAATCTCCATTTCTGTTGACTCAAATACTCTTTTCCATGGAATTTCAGCTCTCCCCAACACTCGTGATCCACTAATATTTTTTCCAAAAACAGGAATATATTTTCTTGACCGGAGCTCGAAAATGACTGTTCCTTGCTTCAGCATGTTAATGGATTCTTGAGTTCCCATGCAATCTAATGAGAAAGATTCATTCCAAAACAAGTTACTATCAGATTTTGATGATGAGATTTCTTGACTGTTTAGCTGAACTGTTTGGTTATTTCCCGCTGGAAGATAGCATCTAACAAACAGGTTGCTTTTTCCTAAAGAGCTAATTTGCTCTATGTTTCTTCCTCTTATGATTTGTATTTCACAACCAATTATAGTTGAACAATTTTGAGTTTTCTCCATTGAAAAATAATACAATTTTTCTTTGATACAGGGTTGTCTTGTTTTCTTTGGGAGATGGTTTGTTTCAATTAGTTAAGTGTGGGGTATTTATAGTTGGAAAAATTAAAATGCTCCACTTTGAGCAGTGGAAGGAAAGTGGTGTAACTTTACCAAGAAGGAGCAACTAGCTAGCTAGCTAGAATAATAATTATCCTTATAAAATATAAGAAAAATAAAAGCACCCACCCAATGAGAATTAGTGCTAATCTCGTAAAGGATTCTTGATACAGCTAAAGTGAATCCTTTGAAAAAATATTTGGAGTCTTGAATGGTTAAAAATGTGTGAAACGACTCTTAGGATAAGTATTGAGGTAGATTAATGTTTCTTGTAGATGTGGCAACTAGGTCTTAATTAGTGGGTTGATCTGGAACGTCCAGTCAGCTATTAAAATATGGCACTCCAATTTGACATGTGACTTATATTCATTTTAATTCCTTTGCAATATCGTCTGTCTTTCTTTTCTTCTTTCTTTTTCTCCTTATAAAGTCATTTGACTACTGGAGTAGCTGCCTTACATATCTTCCAATTTTAAGGAAAAGATGGGGTCAGAAAAAGAAAATCTTGGTGGAATGTTAGATTAAGCACTTGTGAATAATTTGGGGTCAAAAATCCATTTTTCCACGTGAACATTCGGGAGGAGATACTCGAAAATGTTAGTCACAATTAATAAATTATTTGGTCAAACTTCCAAAAAAAAAGTTTCACAATTAATAAAAGTATTTTCTATGTGCCACACAAGAATTATGGAAGTATTTCTCGTGAGATGATTGTGTATGAAGGACGTGTCAATCACTCGAGTGGTGGAGTTGGGATCTGACATGAAGATTCTTGTATTCTAGGGAGTTAAGGACTAGGAAGGTGCTCAGAGGTAGATTGTTCCTTGGTTGCAGATGAAGAAGGTATGTTAAGAGATCGATGGCCGATTGTATGTGTTATGGATAGGTTATTGTGGATTTTTGGAGGTTATCTACCTATATTGGGAGGATCAGAATCGATTTGGAGGCCACTGGTAGCCCTAATGAGAATGTATATTCTACATTGAGTAGGATTTATTTACTCAGCATATCTATTGTTGAGGGGTATGTCATCGGCTAGAGTTGATCTTATTTGTGTTTGATATGTTCCATGTGTTACTCTCCTATGCTACGATGGGTTGTGAGGTTGTTGACTACTTACACACATGATACGATTCTATTTGGGCCTTGTGGTGGAATTCGAGCAAGATGGATCTAAGGGTGTTGAATGGTTGGTTGCGCTTTGATTATGGTCTTCCTGATTGTGGTATATTGTGCCATCCGTTTCTCCATGTTTATGGTCATGCACTTCACGTGTTCATTATCGATATGCATATGGTTGTTGATCATGAGTATCATGGCTCGAGGTATTCCATGTTGATCGGTGTTTGGATTGGATCACATATCGTAGTAGAGTTATGTTGGGATGTGATCCTTTGTGTTTATTTCGTGTGTTTTGGTTCTCCTTAGTATGTTTGGTTCATAGCAGTGCGTTTGTGGTGGTCTCTATTGAGCATGTGGTGACAGTTCTCTCTTTTGATTCTCTTTCCATCGTTGGTTATATTCGAGTTATTGCTTGTTTGGTGCAACAGATCGCACGATATGTGGCTCGAGGTGGTTCTGGTGTGGCATGTTGGCCGAGCAGCTTGTGCTGGATGAGATGAGGTTATTGGACCTGGAATACGTGCTATCATATTTGATTAAAGTATGTTTGGATGAATAACGTCATTAGTCAGCTCATCGTCTGGCAATGGTTCTTATCGGGTGAGAAAGCTCCACGACTTGTTCTTTTGATGAGTGGTTATGAGTTCTGTTGGTTCCTTCATCATTTGTAGTGTAAGAAAGTTTAGAACAATGTTTTGTTTGATATGAGGTTTGTTACCGGTATTGGGTTTGTTATTGGGCATCAATTTTGGTCGGAAGTTATTGCTATGAGAATCTGAGTTATGTGGTATATCATACGATTATATCTTGGGTTATGGTTATGGCTTGATACAACCTTTTCAGACTTATACAGTGTATAGATGCGAGATTCGGATCTTATAATGGATTCCGGATGTTTGAGGTTTAATTCTAAGGTTTATCGACTTAGATTGAAGAGAGAATCTTCGGTTGGATTGTGTTGTCAGACTTACATGATTTGGGGTGACGTGGGATCACCCGTGTGTATGTGTGTGGTGAGTTGATTCAGTAATTTGACAGATTTGGAACGACTCTTGGCACGTTTGAGGATGAATGTATGTTTAAGGTTGGGTCATTTTGAGTATTTACATTCCGTTTGGTGGTTTGAGCTCCTGAGTAGCTTCATATGATGTATTGTGATTAACGTGCATGGTTGATTTTGGTTTTCGAGTGGTTCGAGGTTGATTTGGAAGAATGATTTTCAATGTGGAAGCTTTAAATTAGAAGAGTTTAACAAGTTTGACCTTTGTGTATTTGACCTTGGATCAGAGTTTTGATGGTTCTATTAGGTCTAAATGGTGATTCCGAACTTAGGCGTATTCCCGGATTTGCATTTGGATGTTTTTAGAAGGTTTCAGCACTATTTGGCAAAGGTTTGTAATTTGAAGGTTTGGAAAGTTCATAGGTTTGATCGGGAGTTGACTTCGATGTTATCGGGTTCGGATTATTATTTCAGAAGTTGGAATATGTTTGTTTTGTCATTTGGGATTTGCGTGCGAAGTTTGATTGGATTCCATATTAGTTAGGCTTGAATCAGATGTTTGATTCGAAGTTTGAAGTTTATGAACTTAAGAGATTAATCTTAATCGATGATTCGTAGTTTTGATATTATTATATGTGATTTGAGATCTCGAGTAAGTCTATGTTATGTTTTGGGACTTGTTGTCATGTTCGGACGGGTCTCGAGGGGCTCAAGTGAGTTTCAGATCATTTTTAGGCCTTTTTCAACTACTGGTTTTTGGCTACAGAGGTGTACATCGCGATCGTAGAGCTCTGGGCCACGATCACGAAAAGTAAAATGCAATATTAGACCTGTGAATCGCATTCCCATTGGCGAAGAAGAAACTTCTGCTATCACAGATCTAATTTTGAGAGCTTACATTTTGCAATTTTTAAGGAATTTAGAGATAATCCAAATGTGAAAGTTGTAGCCCTTTGTGATTTTTTCAAATTCAAACAATTTGTTATTTGGAGTATTGTACGAAAAGTTATGGTTGTTATAGTACTGGCTATCTGGGAAGAGTTTAGGAAGGTAATGAAGTTTGTTCATCGGGATCGTGGGAGATGCGATCACGAAGGGTAAAACCGTGCCGAACATTTTTGGAATCGCGATCACGAGGTTTTTGACGGCGATAGCGAAGAAGAATGACTGGCAGTGCATTAAAACATCCAATTTCAGANTAATACGTCGGGTAGGAAAGGCAATCCATGTCCGCTTGACTAAGTTCATCCGGTTAGGCGCAGGTCTCGTCCCTCGGTTTTGGGGCGTGACAATCATATTATTGTCCATTTACTTACTTCTTTTTTATTTGTTATTATTTCCTGGATTATCATAAACCCATGTTCATCCTAAAAATAGCTTTGGTCAAAGGATCTAATTCTTTGGTTAAACAGGGGGACTATACATATAGGCAAAGAAGTCTAAGAGTCAAAACTCAAGCTTAAGAGCCAAAAATCAAGTCTAAATCAAAAACCTTGAAGCAACCTTGAGAAGGTGTGAACTCGCAAGAAGGGCACAAGATACGCTCCAAGTTCCTATGAGTTTTTAGGTTAAGGCCAAAATTTAGTCACGGGATAATAGACCCCGATTTTGAATTTCAAAACCTGTTACAAAGAAAGTCGTTATGAAAGTGTTGCATGCATAAATGTTGTACAAAATATTATATGCATAAATGAAAAATGATGTACGAAATTTGAAAGTTCAAAGCATAAAAACTTCCTCATTTTTTTTTTCATGTTTACTTCTTCTTTTATATATTTACACCAATATGAAGATGAGACGTCATCTTCATCAGTGTCATTTATATAAAAGGGCTTTCTTCATAAAAATTTGTGTTTATCAAAATCACGGAAAATTAAAGCATTTTAAATGCAAGTTCAAATATCAAAGAGTGAAACAAAAGCTCAGGTATCAAAATAAATGGTGAAGGTAACCGAAACATATATATTAAACTTTAGGAAAAAACAGAGGTACTTGTTTGTCATTAAACCCCAAAACAAGAAAGGGGTAACCAAAAACAACCATTCCAAAAAATTTCCCACCAAAAAATTCAAACAAAACAACTAAATAAAAACAGAAAAATCTAAGGAGCATCATCCACGGAAACATCAGCAACGGGAGAAGAAAGGACAACTTGAGAAGAAGAGGCTTGGACATTAGCTCCACTAGGAACAAGTCCATTTCCATCACCTTCGGGACCTTCATCTTCAGGTGAAGAAAAGCTTTGACGTTGCTGAGTTTTATGAATTGCTTCTTTAGATTTAAAAATATCAGCATTATGGTCAAAACCCTCCTGGTTGGCTTCCATTAGAGTCTCGAGGCGAGTGTGTAAAAGGCCCAACTCACATCCAATGACAATTTGTTCTCGAGAATCTCATAGTCCTTTTCCCATTGATCAATTTCAGCTCTCAGCTCTTCTTTTTCTGCTTCAGAGGCATCATACGATGTCTTCAAAGGAGTAAAGAGAACTTTCTAAGAACTTAACCTTATCAATAGAGGCGCAGAGATCTTCTTGAGCTTGAGTAAGTAGTTGAATGAATTCTCCCGCGTACGCCTCTTTCTGATTAAGGAGTTCCTTCAAACCCCTTATTTTTTATTATATATTTTGTTTTTCCATTGAATTATTACACCTAAATCAAGGATATGAAGAGAAGAAATCGGGAGGTTTTTACTTGACTTAAGAGAATAAATTTTGGGGTTTTGAAGATGAAATTAAGGTTGGATTTGGATGAAGCTTATATGGTTAGACTCGTATTCGAATGAGTTGTCTGTTTTTTGAGTTTTTTCGGGTTACGAGATGCGGGCTCGGGTTGACGGTTTAGTTGACTTTGAGTGTTGATTAAATATTCGACCTTTACCGCTTGGGTTTGTTTTCTATGTCATTAGTTAATATTTTTGAGTTGCTTTTGGCTAGTTTCTAGTCATTCGAAGGTTGATTCGTGCTAGATGGCGTTTCTAGAGTGTTGTTGGTTTTGCTCGATAGTTTGTTTGTCTTATTTGAGGTAAGTAACATATCTGAACTCGGATTTGAGGGTAATTATTCTTGAGAACTATGATATTGGAAATGTGTGGGGGTGACACACGTGCTAGGTGACGGGAGTGTGCGCATGCACCAAGGTATTCATGATCCGGGTAGTTCTTAGGCTTATATGCCTTCTTTTGCTATGATGTTTCTTTGATATCATGTTTTCTCCATTTGTATGACTATGTGAGTTATTATTCATGTTAGAAATCATGTCTAGGCCACATGCTTTATTGATTGAGACATAATAGGGCTGTTTTCGCCATGTTGAGCTATTTGCCTTAGTCGTAGTCATATTATACAATAATGATAGTTACATCCCATGTAATATCTCTGTCTCTATGCACTTTTAATATTCTATCTCACATGTTATTGGTGTCCTTGTACGTGACACGAGTTTGAGTCGTATTTGAGGCATATTGTGATATTCCATGTTATATAATTGGATTATATTTCTGTGAGACTGTCACACCTCTTTTTTTCCACACAACCCTATTACGTGGTTGAGTTAGAAGAGTTTTCTCAATTAAAGTGACGTTTTGAAAAGGGATTATTTATTATTTAGAGTCACCATTTAGAATTGAGTTTGGTGTTCCAAGTCACCCTTTATTAAATCCCTTATCAAAAGGAAGATTTGACTCCTAATTCATGGTCTACGAAAATAAAAGATTGAGTAAGGAATTCTGTTGACCGAGGGGAAGGTGTAAGGCACCTCTCGAGGCCCGTGGTTCTAGCACGGTCGCTTTATTGACTAATGGAAGGCTTAAATCAAGTTTTAGTTATTCTTGTATTTTATTAATTATGACTTATTTATTACCGCTTAATTAATTATTATATTTTATTAATTGTGTTCACCAAGATGCGGAACGCACACGAGGTACTTCTTTGAAGTTAAAAGTTAAACTAAGGTACGGAATGTACACATTGTTATAACATAATTATTTTAAATCTAAAGGCATCGAGACGCGGAAGGCGCACATGATCCTTTTATTACTTAAGCATATCAATCCAAGGTTCGAGTATGAACACATGAGCTAATATTTAATGTACATCTAAAGTTTTTCTAGTGTTTTTAGAGTAATTCATTTGTTTTGTCTCTTTCAGATTCGAGACATTTATTTGTATAATTTTATTATTATTACTTATCGCAACGAGTCTTAAATTAGTTCATGATTCATCTCACAACCTTATGAATATTGTTCACCACTCCAATTATTTATTCCTTGAAATAGCTAATTCATATAGAAATGAAATTTGAGAGTCTAAGTAATTGACTATTGCATCCATGACCTTAAAAATAATTAATGTAAGGAACTTTTATAAGTATGAAGAATGAAATGCATGCATACACAAAGTTAATAACACATTCACGACATATTTTTTATATACAAACCAAGTTATAAACTATCAACATGGGAATTATTTTTACTGTTCACTACCTTAATTTCTCTATACACACATAAACACATTTAATAAAGAAAAAATTAAATAATTTTGCAATATCATCATAAGAGTTAACTAAGTCAAGCAAGCATGATATAAAAACAACTTTGCATGATTATGAATTAATAACATGATTCCTGAAAAATCTAAACTTAACTTAATGAAAATATTATTTTAGGCCATGAGTAAAATTTCGGTAATCAAATTTAGCTTGAAAACACACAAACAAATATTCAATTCACTCTACTTCGAAAAAAAAAACTTAAACATCTCAAAGATACAGAAATGAAAATAAAAGATGAAGCCACAATTAATCGGAACCAACAAAACTGTTTTTCATGTTGATGATGAAAATTCGAATATTACTTTTTTTTTGTGAAGCTTTTTACAATAAAATTATAACCATAATCTACTGATTTCCAAAGCTAGTAATACTATTTTTCTAGAACCTCGAACTCGGAACCGCGAACGAAATCTCAAACTCCGTCTTTAAACTCTCTTTCTTACTTGCACAATTTTTCTACTTTTTTTTTTTTCGTTTCTGTTCACTGCCTTCGTCAGTGACTTCTCCCTTTTTCCATTTCTTTTCTTTTTATTCTCTTTTCTTTATTTCTGGACTCCTTTTCCTTTGGTATCTTTTTGTGCTTCTTTCTTCTCTCGTTACCTTACTTCCTTTTTTTTTTCCATTCCTTTTCCTTTTCGTTCTTTTCTTTTTCTGTTTTGTTTTCTCCGCCAGTCCCTTCTTCCTCTTTTTTTTTTTTTATCGTTTTGTTGTTCTCACCTCTTTTCTTCTTTTAATTTTCTTTTGTTCTTCAGTCTCGTTCTCTCCTTTCTAAATTCAAGACCTCCTCTTTCCTTTGTTATCTTTTTGTTATTTTTACTATTCGTTCTCCTCCACATTTTTTTTTCATTTTTTTCATTTTTTATATATATATATATTGTGTATGTTAAATGGGATTAGATTGAGGAGATAGTTGGGATGTGTGAGTGTGTGTGCAATGCGAGAGAAAGGTGGGAAGAGTGGGTGAGAAGTGAGGGGTTTGAGGAGAACAATATATTAGTGTGTTTCTCTGAGAAAAATGGAAAGAATATGTACATAACTTAAGCGACGTCATATTGTCAACGTATTGTAGCTACAAACACTTAAGAAACACAGCCGGAAGTAGAATTTTAGCCAAGGAGATAAGTAAGAGAACCCAATATTTACACTATAGCTTAAATTATACTAAGAAAAATACTATAGCTTACATTTAAAATTCTAATTAGAGGAAAACAAACTTTTTTTTTTAAATTTTCTTCTATTTAAAAGTAGGAATAAAACTTATGCTCTAAGGATGCGAATCTCTTTTGTAGTTAGTATTTTTTTTTAATTTGCTAAAATAAAACCTATTAAGAGTAAGATAAAATTTTAAAATATTAATATTAAACCTTAATATATATATATATATACATATATATATATATATATATATATATATATATATATATATATATATATATATATATATATATATATATATATATATATATATATATATATATATATGTACACTAAAATAATATAGAATCGGGTCTGGTCAAAAATTAGTTGTTCATAGAGACGTGAGCCATTGAGACTTGAGCAGATTGATGACTGATGTGGTCCATAGAGCCGTATAGCGAGTTATGTTGGATCGGGTTGCACACCGCAATGGATTAATATTGAATCAAGTTGCACGCATCAACAAATTGTTATTTGGACCGGGTTGCACGCCGCAACATGCCATATCAACTTATGATTAGCATTTGGGCAAGATCCACCCCTCCGGAGTCTGACATGAAATTAGCGGCCGCAGGCACAGTGATATGTATACACGTGATTTAGTGAGGGATTTTTGAGCCAGGAACCCGTACAGTGCTGATGTTTTATACTTCAGTACCACACAAGAGGGGAGGGGGGAGTGATTTGTGTGGTGTCTAATTTTTCGCGTGCACAGATTATAGAATGACCTGGTTCTTCTATGTGTTTCTAATACTACTGTTACGGAATAATAAGTACAAAAATTAAAGAACACAAGTATTTTTACTTGGAAAACACCTGGCTCAAAAGGTGAAAAAACCACAACCTACTTCCTAGTAAGATTTTCCCAAACTCTTCACTAAATCACTGAGCCAAAAACTGCATTTACAAAAACTCTTTTGTAAACCAAGGACTAACTTTAATCCCTTGTAGCAAACAACCTCTACCTGTTTGGGACAACTTAAAGCTAACTCTAACTTGAATACACTGAGTACCTATTACAAATGCTTCTAGATAAAACTGAAAGGTACAATATACAATCACCTACTACAATTGAACTAGAATAAAAGACAAACACATGGAACCGGTTCTTCTATTTGGTTCAAGTAGCTTCAGGTTTGCACACTTAAATCTCACACGAAATGCTTGCAAAATGCCTTGCTATTTTGCTCTCAGTTCACGTTTAACTTCTGCATTTCTGCGTACCTGTATAATAAGAACATCCTGCAATATATAGGGTTAGTAGATAACGAATTAACTAGAGTTCTAATGCTACTCTTCCTTGGTGAAAGAGTTCTAGTTAATCTCAACTCCTAAATCCCTCCTTATCTTGGATAATGTTCTCTTTAAGTAAGGAGTCCTTCTCCTTATCATTTATGCAATCTTTTCGATCATGAGATATCTATTTTGCAAGAATACATTTATCTATTTCATGTGCACCTGCCTTGAATCTGTTGTGTCTATGTCTACCAGTGATGGACCTGGTTCATTTATGAGTTCCTTTGTCAATCTTCAAAACTATACTTTTCTTAGTCCAACAAATACTCCCTTTTTGATGAAGACAAACTCTGTGCTTCCATAAGCTTAGGCATGTTTCAACTTAGTCCAACATTGACACATTGTTAGAGTAGTTTGCACTTATCATGAAGAACCAGGTTCATTAGGTTATAAATATCATTGTTCAGAGTGTAAAGCACAATCATTTTCCCCCGTTTGGCATCACCGAAAAGTTGCATAAAAACTTTGTGAATCCCAGATATTAAATGTTACTCATGGCCACTGGGGCTACTGCAAACGCATTCATGGATTAATCATCAATAGTCAAACTAAGAATTCAAACTATCAAAAAAATATAGACAACCAATTAGAGTGAAAACAACAAAATTCATTGATAGAGAATATGATTCTGCCACAATCCACAAAAAGAAACAAAAACATTTAAAAACATGAGCAACAACAAAAAAAAGACAGGGCTAGGAAGTTAAGGCTTGGAAGAGTTGGGGGCTTGGTTTTTGGCTGGAGAAGATGCAACATGTCTTGAAGAATTCCATAATTTTTATCCTTTTCCTTTGTGAGCACAGTTATGAGAGCATCTCTCTCAGATTCTACCTCAGCCAATCGAGTCTTCAGCCTTCCTATCTCAACATAATTTTCCCCACTCTCCTACACTAGGGCTCTGACCTTGCTATTGACTGGTGTCTTTTTAGATGAACTAGGTTCATTGGGAATGTCATGGATCTCATAATCACAAGCAAGAAGAGTGTTAATTCCAAAATGGTTTTGCTTGTGGCCATTTCCCACTTCCTTAGAGGCACCTTACAATGAGCAAATTCAGTAGTGAGAATGAATCCATAGGGAATGACATGGGCTTTGGAGCCGTTGATAGCCCTACCTAGAAGCTGAATTATAAACCCAAGCCAGTTGATCTGCCTCCCACTATCCAGACATTCCATCAAAACCAAGTTCATGAAGTTGGAAATGTGCCTCCTTTCCTGCCTATGCAGCACACACTTGTTGATGAATTCAAACAACACCTTGTGGGGTGACTTCATTTCACTTTTATAAACAACCTTGGGCTCACTTTCTTCTTCATTGTCACTGAATTTTCTAGTGATGATCATGGCGGTAGGGAGAGAGTCCAGGCTTGGCCATTTCTGCCTTGTGTAATCATCGTACCCTTCAGAAGGTACACCTAGTATTTCACCCAGCTCCTTTGCATCAAAAGAAATTTGAACCCCTTTCACCAGGCTGATGACTCTTCCATCCTTCAGCTCTGCATTGGCCATGAATTAAACAATTTCATTTATTGCCAGTCTTCCATCTATCTGAAAGACCATGTCCTTCCACCCTTGCACCTCTAGCATTTCCAGCAGCAGGACTATCCCTTCTTCCTCCAAGTCATTCAAAAGTCTACCCTTCAAGATAGTTCGTTTGCCAAACTTGGCCAGCTTGTCCTTTTCACTATCTGACTCATCCTCCTCTTCTCCACTCCATTCTTCTTCTTCTTCTTCTTTTTCAGTAATCTTCACTTGTTTGGTTTCATTGCAGACTTGGTCCTTTTAGCCAAAATAGAAGGTTCAGCAGACTTGGATACAAATGTAGACTTCTTAGAGGAAGTCTTGGCTTTATTGGGCCTAGGGGTATGAACTCCACCTCCACTGTCACTTTTTAACCTTGATGGACCAGGTCTATCTCATCCTTATCAACAACCTCAACAGGCTCTACCACCTTTTCTTTCCCTTTGTCCATCCTTTCTTCTTGCTTTCATCTAAAGCTTTCTACAACTCCTCCTCACTTTGCTTCATCTGACTCCTTGTGGCTTTTCCTCTTGGGAGAGGAATTTCAGAAGTATTAGAAGGAGCAACCTTCCTTTTATTGTTGGATCTTGCTGTGCCATGGGTCGTTGCTTTAGGAGTTCTCTTCTTCTTGGGTTTATAACTATCACCTATCTTTTCCAAAAGATCTGCTAGTGTTTCTTCAACGAATGAACCAGGTTCATCTGTTTGCTTTCCAAGATTTACCAGCCCTTCAGCGGCTTCTCTGGATCCACTTCCCCCTGTTTTCTTGCCACATTCTTCCACCTTTTCTGACTCAACTTCATAGATAGCCATTCTAACTGTTTCAGAGGTGGGTGAAGAATCAACCACTCCTTTCCCTTTTCCCCTCTCATCACTTCGCACTCCCTCACTCTCTTTTTCTTTTTTTCTTTTATTTTTACCTCCTCTCCTTATGGACTCAGGAGTTTCCACATCTTCCACATACCCAACCAATATAAACCTATTTTCTAGATTTTTAACCAAATCAAAGATGACCCAGCAGAATCGTAAGACCCTGTTTCTTCCCCCTTAGTCATCGACTTGAAAGAGTAATCAAAGTTTTAGGGTTCTTGGGCTTGGATTGCTTGTAGTTGTGCATTTAATTTCCTTTAAAGTGCACCTCCAGCCAAAGTTTTTCGAGCAAGCATTTTCACTCATCTTCTCCAAGGTTGAGGGGTAGTGGAAGATGAATAACATGGTGGGGGTGTACCCGGATTATCACATGGATTAGTCATTTTGCGTTTGATCCTGTAAAGAAAGGGATGTGTGGGTTGAATTTTTGAAGCAGAGAGAAGAGAGAAAATTTCGACGTTTTTTGGAATTATGAGAAAATGGCAGGGATGATGATGAAGGATTTAAAAGGAGGTAGTAATTAATGAATAATGTCAGCTTTAGCAGTCAATTAGAAGTATAATCAAACTGCAATTTCAGTTTTGAATAGACGGTTGAGGCCTCCCTAGAATCTAGCTGTTTTAATTTGGTATAGATTCTTTTGAAACGAAATTGGTTCAATTTTAATTGGATAAGTTTTGGAGATTTTTGACTTGGGTAGGACTCGACTCATGATTTATACATTATTATTTCAAATTGTGCAGAGTGTAGAAAGCATACCTTGCTATCTAGATGAACCACCACTAATGAGCCAGGTTCTTCACTGAGAATCCTCTTGATCATGTCTCAATTTTCCAAAATAGAGAAAATATCATTAGAGACCAGTGATCCATTTTAAGACATGACACATGAGTATACTATTTACAATATGAGATTGATCACAAATTAATCTAGTTATTTACACAAGTTCCAGATTTTCTAACCAATTTTTTCTTTCATTTTTTTCTTTTTCATTTTTTGTTGTACATTCTGAACTGGTCCTTTTAGGTGATCTTAATCATCCCTAATTCCAACATGTTACTTTCACAGTGATCTCTACTTAAGGATTTTGTGGAGATGTCAACTATTTTCTTGTCAGTAGCACAAAATTCCACATTGATCAGCCCCTTTTCATAGTTATCCCTCAAAAAGTGATGCCTAACATCTATATGCTTAGATCTCTTGTGATGAACATGGTTCTTAGTCATACCAATTGCACTAGTGTTATCACAAAAAATGGGGATAAGACCAACATCGATTCTAAAGTCCATCAATTGCTATTTAATCCACAGTAATTGAGCACAACATGAGGCAGCAACAACATACTCAGCTTCAACAGTAGATAAGGCCACAAAATTTTGTTTTTTGGTGGCCCAAGACACAAGACATGAGCCAAGAATGTGTGCCATACCTGAGGTACTCTTTCTATCCACAAGAAAACCTGCATAATCAACATCAGCATATCCCACAAGATTGAAATTACTACTTTTTGGATATCAAAGACAAAGATCAGTGGTGCCTTTTAGCTATCTCAAAATTCTTTTGACGGCGGTCAAGTGAGACTTCTTTGGATTTGCCTAAAATCTTGCACAAAGGCCTACACTGAAAAAAATGCCAGGTCTACTAGCAGTGAGATACAATAATGAGCCAATCATTCCCCTATACAACTTCTGATCAACAGATGAACCGGGTTCATCAATATCCAACTTTGTAGCTGTTACAATAAGAGTGTCAATTTCTTGGGAATCTTCCATTTTAAACCTTTTAAGAAACTCTTTTACATGCTTATGCTGATGGTTCATAGTTCCATTTGAGTTTTTTTTAGTTTGTAAGCCTAAAAAGAAGTTAAGCTCACCCATAATGCTCATTTCAAATTCACTCCCCATTAGTTTAGCAAATTCTTTACTTAGCTTATCAGTAGTTGCTCCAAAGATGATATCATCAACTTATATTTGAACTACCAAGAGATCTTTACCCTTTTATTTTAAGAATAAAGTATTGTTAATTTTACCTCTCTTGTAGTCATGCTCAAGCAGAAAATTTAGTAGCCTTTCATACCATGATCTTGGAGCCTGCTTGAGTCCATACAGTGCTTTGTCCTGTTTGTACACATGATCGGGATTTTCCTTGTTTTCAAATCCTGGAGGTTTCTTGACAAACACTTATTCCTTTAGATAGCCATTGAGAAAGGCACTCTTGACATCCATCTGGTGAAGGGTGAATTCCATGTAAGCAACAAAGGCTGTGAGGAGTCTTATAGCTTCCAGCCTTGCAACTGGAGCAAAGGTTTCTTCATAGTCTATGCCTTCCTCCTGACTATATCCTTGAACCACCAATCTTGCCTTGTTCCTTGTAGTTGTTCCATCTTCATCAAGTTTGTTTATGAAGACCCACTTAGTGCCAATTACTAATCTATCCAAGGGTCTTGGTACCATATGCCAAAGTTGACTCCTTTCAAATTGGTTGAGTTCACCTTGCATTGCATTTACCTAGTTTGCATCCTGCAAAGCCTCAACAACTTTTTTAGGTTCAATAAGAGATAAGAAAGCATCAAAAGCACAAATATTCTTTAATGAAGATCTGGTTTTGATTCCACAGGTTGGATTAGTAATGATGTTCTCAATGGGATTAGACTTTGATATCTGTAAGGTTTCACAACCAACTGGTTACCTCTTGATGTTCCTTCAATGTTTTGTTGCTGTGGAACAGGTTCATGGACAGGTTCCATTGAGATTTGAGTATCATTTCCTCTTTGTTGTATTCCGTTTGTCATGTTGCTCGGGGTGGATGAACCTGTTCCATCACTTATTCCTTTCTCCAGTGCAACTTCAGTATGGGATGTGGTTTCACTTAAGTTTCTCACCAGTCCAATTGCTTCATCATCATGTTCATGTCTCTCAGAAAGGATATTAGTTTCATCAAAACCAACATGAACACTTTCTTCAACACCCATAGTTCTTTTGTTATAGACTTTATAAGCTTTACTATGTAAAGAATATCCCAAGAATACTCCCTCATCACTTCTGGGATCAAACTTACCTATGTAGTCTTTATCATTGTTATGCACAAAAAACTTGCATCCAAATGCCCTAAGATGGGATATATCTGGTTTTCTCCCTTTAAGTAACTCATAAGGAGTCTCCTCTACAAGAGGTCTAGTCATGCATCTATTTATGATATAGCATGCAGTATTTACAGCTTCTGCCCAGAAACTATTAGGGAATTTACTAGAAAGAAGCATAGTCCTAGCCATATCTTCAAGTTTTCTATTCTTTCGTTCAACTACTCCATTTTGTTATGGAGTTCTAGGAGCAGAAAAATTATGATCTATGCCATGCTCATAATAAAATTCAGCAAATTTAGCATTTTCAAATTTAGTGCCATGATTAGACCTAATTGATGCAAGTTGATTACCTTGATGTTTCTGAGTGTTCTAACAAAAGAAGTGAACATGTCAAATGCTTCATATTTAGATGTTAAAAATAATGACCAGGTAAACCTAGAGTAATCATCAACAAACACCATCACATATCTCTTACCACCTCTGCTTAATTTTCTCATTGGACCACAGAGATCCATATAAACCAGTTCCATCGTCCTGGTGGTACTTACCACTTTCTCGCATTTAAAAGACGATCTTACCTTCTTCACCTTGCACAAGCCTCACAAACTTTGTCTTCCTCGAACTTAATGTTAGGCAGTCCTATCACCAAGTCCTTGGAGACTAATTTCATGAGTTGACTCAGACTTGCATGTCCAAGTCTCTTATGCTAAAGGAGAGGATCACTATCCATCACACTTAAGCAAGTTAATTCATTTTCTAAAAGTGTGGACAGATCTACAATATATATATTGTTCACTCTTTTTCCTTGCAAAACAATATTGTCAGTGATAAGATTAATCACAAAACATTTAGTAGAGGTGAATGCTTCCAAGTTGCCTCTATCACACAATTGTGATACACTTATTAGAGTGTATTTCAGGCCGTCTATCAAGTAGACATTCTCAATGGAATGAGAGTTATTCTTACATACCTTACCAACCCTAATGATTTCACCTTTCTTTCTCTTTTCAAAGGAAACATTTCCTCCTTTGAGGTCCTCAAGTGAAAGGAACTGATCCTTGCTTCCTGTCATGTGCTTTGAGCAGCCACTATACATGTACCATATTTGGTTGTTCCCCTTCACTTGAACATGCAAAAGGAAATCAGGGGTTAGTCTTAGGAACCCAAACTAGTTTGGGTCCCTTTCTATAGGCCAAAGGATGAATTAAATTCCTTTTAGCCCAACTTGGTAGCCAATTATTCCCTTGAACAAAATTTTTGTTCTTTTGACTTGCCTTTTCCTTTGCACTACATTCACTTTTATAGTGGCCAATTTTACCACAATGAGTACAAATCTTGTTATCAGGAAGAGTGAGGTACTTGCTTTAAGGATCCCATTTAGGTAGCTTATTCCCAAATGCAAGTCCTCTTTTATTGCTACTATGATATCCTGTAGCCATGACAGAGCATCAGAGGACTTGTTCCATTTACTAGTTCTATCTAGTTCATGATTTGACCTTGCCTAGGTCCTCCTTCAACACTCTTACCTGCTCATCCGTCTTATACAACTCATCTTTCAGTTTGCCTACATTTTCTTCTAGAGTGAGTTGTGTGCAATCAACTGTCTTTTTACTTGTTCCTAATTTTAATTTTAGGTTTTCAAATTTTAGTTATAGGAAATTTTCTTCAAATGCATGAACCTGATTTTTTAGAGTAGTGTTCTCACTTACAGCCTCACTGACTCTGAGTTCCAGGTTCTTACACTTTGATTTTAACATCACACATTCCTTAGACAGTTGTTCCTTTTCATTGTTTATATCCTCAGATTCATCAATGAAGTCTAGTAGTAGTTCAGAGAGTTTTTCTTTAGACAAAAACTTAGTCTTGTCTTTGAGATGAATTATACTTACCTCAGATTCCTCATGAGATTCTTCATCTGATTCTTCAATTGCCATAAGTGCTTGTTCATCTCCATCTTCATCTTCCGAGTCCTCACCTGAGCTTTCTCCCCAAGCAGCAACCAAAGCCTTTGTTGTTCCTTTGTTCTTCTTGGGATGAACCTGTTACTTCGTTAAGATCTTTCCTTCTTCCATTCAATTTCCCACTGAGGGCAGTTCTCAATGTGATGATTAGTCTTCCCAGACTTGTAGCATCCCTCATTGGTCAGTTTTTCAGGAACCCTTGTTTTGTTGTAATTTCCACCTCTTGAAGAACCCTTTCATCTCATTCGGTATTTCATGAAGTCCTTAGTGATCATAGCCATATCATCTTCCTCTAGATAAGCACGTTCAGTGATTCTGAGTGCCAGGCTCCTTTCCTTCTTGGGCACATCCATCTTCATGGTTTGCCTTCTAAGTTCATAAGCAGTGAGATTTCCAATCAGCTCATCCAACTTAAGAGTTGAAATGTTCTTTGATTCCTGAATTACAGTGATTTTTCTTTCCCAAGAGAATGGCAGAACCCTTGTCAGAATCTTCTCAACTTTGTATTCTTCAAAAAGAATCCTTCCAAGAGATTTAAGTTCATTTGTTAGTGTGGTGAAACTTGTATACATCTCTTGGATGGTTTCCCCTTCCTTCATGGTGAAATTCTCATATTGAGAATACAGTAGAGTTTCTTCGGACCTCTTCACTTAAGGTGTTACTTCATGAGCCACTAGCAGAGTGTCCCAAATTTCTTTAGCAGTAGTACAACTTTGAATTCTGCTGTGCTCGTCTGGACCAAGTCCACACACAAGCCATTTCTTGGCCTTTGCATTCTTCTCCCATTTTCTCAAGTCCTCAGCAGTGCATTCAACTCTTGTTTTTGGCACATCTGCTCCTTCAACATTCTTCTTCATAGTGGCCATAGGACCATCAGTGACAATGTCCCATAGCTCTTAATCTTCTATAATGACGTGGTCTCTCATTTTGTTCTTCCACCAGGAGTAGTACTGACCATTAAAGAGTGGTAGCCTAGCAGTTGATTAACCTTCCTAATTTACAGGTGGTGCACTCATCTTGATCTTCTCCTAAGGTGTTAGCCTCTTCAAGGATAACCCGATTTGATACCAGTTGATGTTTTATACTTCAATACCACACAAGAGGGGGGAGGGGGTGAGTTGTGTGGTGTCTAATTTTTCGCGTGCACAGATAATAGAAGGACCTAGTTCTTCTATGTGTTCCTAATACTACTCTTGCATAATAATAAGTAAAAAAAACTTAAACAACACAAGGATTTTTACGTGGAAAACACCTAGATCATAAGGTAAAAAAACCATGACCTACTTCCTAGTAGGATTTTCCCAAACTCTTCACTATATCACTGAGCCAAAAGCTGCATTTACAAAAACTCTTTTGTAAACCTAGGACTAACTTTAATCCCTTGTAGCAAACAACCTCTAACTGTTTGCGACAACTTCAATCTAACTCTAACTTGAATACACTAAGCACCTATTACAAATGCTTCTAGATAAAGCTGAAAGGTACAATATAAAACCACCTACTACAATTGAACTAGAATAAAGACAGACACATGGAACTGGTTCTTCTGTAACGACCCGACCGGTCGTTTTGCGTGTTAGGACACCGTTACCCTAAATGAGACTTCCCGTAGTTAATTTTAATCATTTATGACCTGTGGGGACAGGTGGTTCGGGATTTGGAAGAGTTTGGAATGGTATAGGAACACTTGGTTCCTTAAGGTTAGCCTTTAAGGCCAAGTTTGACTTCGGTCAACGTTTTGAGTAAACGACCTCAAAATCGAGTTTCGTCGGTTCTGGTAGCTTCGTATGATGATTTAGGACTTGGGCGTATGTTTGGAACGGGTTTTGGATGACCCGGGAGCGTTTCAGCGCCCAATAGTGAAATAAGAGTTTCATTAAGTTCAAATTGAGGTTTGGAGCGTGTTTTTGTGTTATCGAGGTCCGAACGAAATTTCGAGATTGGGAATAGTTCCGTCATGTCATTTATGACTTTTTTTGAAAAATTTGGTGTCATTCCGAGTAGTATAGGGGTTTTGAGGTATGATTTTGAGTTTTAGCGTTGTTTTCGGTGTTTCGAAGGCTCGAGCGAGTCCGTATTATGATTTAGGACTTGTTGGTATAATTGGACGGGGGGATCGGGTGGGCCCTGATGCCGCTCGGGCATCAAACGAGGCCAAAAACCAACAAAAATAGCTGCTGGTGCACCAGATCTTGTGCGACGGCACCTGCAGTTGACCAGTCGCAGGTCCGAGACCGCTCCTGCGGCCATTGCTTCGCAGGTGAGGCTTCAGGTGAATCTTCCCACTTCTCGTAGGTACGGATCAAAATCCGTAGGAGCAGAGCCACAGGTGCGGGCTCCTCTCCACAGGTGCGAGCCTAGACCCCCTTGCCCATTTTCGCAGGTGCGAGATAATTCTCGCAGGCGCGAGACCGCATGTGCGGTCCTCGAGCCGCATGAGCGGAATCCCTGTGGGCAGTAAGTGTTTTAAAACACGAGAATCCTCAAATTTTTAGCATTCATCTTCTTCCTTGGGGCGATTTTGTGCATGCAAAAGAGACCAATGACTTAACTACTTAATGGTAAGTAAATTCCACCCTAATATTGGTTTAATATTTGAATTTCCTAGGTAAATTAACATCCTAATTAGTAGAAATCTTGGGTTAGGGCAAAAATCTAGGTTTTTATGAAAATGGGGGGATTACCATGGAATTGGTTATGAAAACATACATAAATTACATAATGTTGATCCTTAAACTATGGGTGAGTGTGTCCCTCAAGAATTTACGGAATCCGAGCATGTGGGCCCGGGGGTGTATTTTGGGATTTTTCAAAGTAAGGTTAAGTAGCTAAGTAAATAGGAGAATTTTGTAGTTTTGAGTATAAATTAATTTATTTATGCAACATTTGACTAGTTTCGAGTCCTCGGGAGATGAGTTTGGAATTCGAGCGCATTCTTGACCCGGAAAGTAGGCTCGACACGAGGTGAGTCTCCTTTCTAACCTTGTAAGAGGGTATTATCCCCATAGGTGATTATAAATGATTGTATGTCCTTATTTGCGGGGGCTACACACGCACGAAGTGACTAGAGTCCGTGCGTAGCTACAATTATTCCTTAACGGGTAGTTTAGGATTCACAAGCATGCCTTATGTGTTGTATCTGTGATCTTGCATGTGGTCTAGGTAGTCTAATATCCTTGAATTTCATATATAAAGGCCTTGGAGGTTATATTTCGAAGTTGACATTATTGAATCCTTTTTCTGCTAAGTATGATCCCATGTTAAATCATCTGAAATCCCGTTAAGTATGTATATGTATACGGGAACCCGTGTCGCATGTATGATTCGCGAGCGGGGTAGCCCTAGTATTATGTTAACCGCGTCGCATGATCGATTCGCGAGCGGGGCAGATAGATGCATCTATGGTTCGGGCCGTTCGACCCTCGGGAGTGCATATTTACTTTTCACGTCATATTGGCCGTACGTTCACGGCATGTTATGTGTTTGAATATTGAGGTGAAGCGCTGTAATTGTAACTGTTGATTTCATGAAGAAGGGAAGTTTAAGTAGCTTGTATTCTATGGAAGCTGATGCGTAAAGGTACTAGAGAACATTATCTGATGCTATTTTCCTTATTAATGTTCATTATTGCTATTACTGTTAAGCCTGTATTTATTGTATATTGTTTGGCCCTAGTCAGTATCACGTCGACCTCTCATCACTATTTATTCGAGGTTAGGCGGTATACTCACTGGGTACATATTTGTTTATGTACTCATGCTACGCTTCTGTACTTAATTGTACAGGTTCTGAGGCTGGTGCATCTGGTTATCAGGCCGGAGCTCGTCTCTGAGATTATATCTGGACTTGACTTCATGGTGAGCTGCTTCCCTTGGCGATTCTCATCAGCGCTATGGAGTTCTCTTTTGTTTATTCCTGTCTACTTCTTTCAGATAGTAGGACATTTTATTTCATCTTTTGTATATTCTACTAGTACGCCTGTAGACTTGTGACACCTGTTCCTAGCACACACGTAGTAGATTCTTTATTTTTGGGCTTTATATATATATATATATATATATATATATATATATTAGTTCATGATCATGGCTATATTTTCTTAAGTTGGTTAATTTATCCATTTCCACTTAATGTTTTAAAAACCTAAAATTTGGCAAGTGTGGGAAATGTTTTTTCAAATAAGGGAATTTTTACTAGTAAATCAATTGTTGGCTTGCCCGACCACGGTGTTGGGCGCATAACGACTTAAGTTAGGATTTTGGGTCGTGACAACATGGTATCAGAGCTCTAGGTTCACGTAAGTCTCACAAGTCACGGGCAAACCCATTAGAGTCTTGCGGATCGGTACGGAGACGTCTGTACTTATCTTCAGGAGGCTATAGGGTGTTAGGAAATCTCTCTTTGTTAATATTCTATCGTGCAGTTGATAGTATAATGAATCTCACTCTTCTATTCTCTCACAGATGGTGAGGACGCGCGCATCCGATGTTCCAAATCTGGGAGGGGCCGCTACCCCCGTTATCCTAGGCCGTGGCCGGGGGAGGGTACCGACCCGAGGTAGGGGACGAGGGCATCCTAGAGCTGTTCCAGTAGCACACCCAGCAAATCCGGCAGAGGATCCTATTATAGAGGAGCAGGGCGAGGTGCCCCCAGCAGATCCTGCTCCAGTGGATTTCATGGCGGCACCAGGGTTCCAGGAGGTCATGGGCCGTATGATGCGGTTCATGGACACCATGACTCAAGCTGGTTTATTTCCAGCAGATCCTGCCACATCCCAGGCGGGAGGGGGAGTCCAAATCCCTATTGTCCAGGCCGCAGGCCATGCAACAATAGTTTATCAGACCCCGGGTACACTGCCTGTGGGTGGGGCCCATCCTGTAGTAGTAGCACCTGAGATCAGACTAGCTACGGACGACGATCCACATAAGCTATTGGATAGATGGACCAGGTTGCACCCTCCTGTCTTCAGAGGTGAGAGTGACGAGGATGCCCAGGACTTTATTGATAGGTGCAGGGACAGACTGCAACAATATGAGGATATTGGAGTCCCATGGAGTGGACTTCATGACTTTCCAGCTAGAGGGCAGGTTCCGCAGGTGGTAGCAGTCCTATATTCTCGACAGACCGGTAGATTCTCCTCCGATCACTTGGTAGTGGTTCACACAGTTGTTCTTGGTCATATATATTCCACTAGTCATGCACTCATTATACTTCCTACAGAGGCTGAAAGAGAGCGAAGGTTTGTAGCTGGGTTGCATCCAGGCATTAGAGCCAACATGAACCGAGAGGTGGAGATGGGGACTCCCTATCAGCTTGTAGTGGAGATTGCTCTTAGGATCGAGGGTTATCAGTCGAGGATCAGAGAGCAGGTGCAGAAGGATAAGAGAGCCAGATTTACCGGGGATTTCAGAGGCGCTCCAGCTAGGGGCAAAGGCCAGTTTGGTAGGGGCCAGCCCAGCAGGCCCCCATATTCATCACCCCACCACCCTCTCGTGTGAGGCCTTATTTCAGTGCTATGCCAGAGGGTTCTCATCGTCCTCCAGCTCTCTAGGGTTCTTCTTCAGGGCAGCAGACCATGGCACCGAGGGGATGTTATGAGTGCGGGGATCCAGGCCATATCAGAGGACTTGTCCCAGGTTTTGGGGCAAGGCAGTACAACATGGTTATCATCCTATGAGTCCAGCACCAGCGGTCCGGCCGCCTAGAGGTGGAGGAAAGGCTGGCATGGGTCGGCCTAGAGGTGGAGGCCAGACCGGGGGAGTTCAGTCAGCTCCTATTCATTCCGGCGAAGGTCAGTCATCCGGTGCTCCAACTAGATTCTATGCTATTCTGGTCAGATCAGATGCAGTGGCCTCAGATGCCGTGATCACAGGTATTATTTACGTATGTGGTAGAGAGGCATCAATGTTATTTGATCCAGGATCCACTTATTCATATGTATCAGCATTATTTGCTTGTTTCCTGGATGTTCCTCGTGAGTCCTTGGGCTCTCCTATTTATGTGTCCACTCATGTGGGCGATTCTGTGGTGGTAGACCGGATTTATCGGTCCTGTGTGGTTACATTTTGTGGGTTTGAGACCATAGCGGACCTCCTATTGCTCGACATGGTTGATTTCGAGGTTATTCTAGGCATGTATTGGCTATCTCCCTATCATGACGTTCTATATTTCCATGCCAAGAAGTTACTCTAGCCATGCCCGAGTTTCCTAGGTTGGAGTGGAGAGGTTCCTCAGTTAGTGCAGCAAGTCAGGTTATTTCCTTTCTAAAGGCTCGGCATATGGTCGAGAAGGGTTATCTGGCCTATCTTGCTTATGTGCGGGACACCACCGCCGAGTCTCTGACGATTGATTCAGTGCCAGTGGTTCGAGAGTTTGTTGATGTATTTCCTTCAGACCTTCCAGGCATGCCTCTGGATCGTGATATTGATTTCTATATTGATTTAGCACTAGGAACCCAGCCTATCTCTATTCCTCTGTACCGTATGGCTCCGAAAGAATTGAAGGAATTGAATGAGCATATTGAGGAGTTTTTGGCTAAGGGGTTTATCAGGCCGAGTATATCGTCGTATGGTGCTCCAGTGCTATTTGTGAAGAAGAAGGATGAGTCTATGAAGATGTGTATTGACTACCGCCAGTTGAACAAGGTCACTATTAATAATAAGTACCCACTGCCGTGCATCGATGATTTGTTTTACCAGTTGCAGGGTGCTCGGGTGTTTTCTAAGATCGATTTGAGATCGGGGTACCACCTGCTGAAGATTCAGGACTCGGATGTTCCGAAGACTTCTTTCCGTACGAGATACGACCATTATGAGTTTATGGTGATGTCCTTCGGCTTGACTAATGCCCCAACAACATTTATGGACTTGATGAACAGGGTGTTCAGGCCGTATATTGATTCTTTTGTCATTGTCTTTATTGATGACATTCCGATTTACTCACGTAGCTTGGGAGAGAACGAGCAGCATTTGAGAGTTGTGCTCCAGACTTTGCGAGAACATAAGCTATATGTTAAGTTCTCCATGTGTGAGTTCTGGTTGGATTCCATGGCATTCTTGGGGCATGTGGTATCCGGAGAGGGTATCAAGGTTGATCCTAAGAAGATTGAGGAAGTTCAGAGTTGGCCGTGTCCTACTTCAGCTACAAAGATCAGGAGTTTCTTGGGTCTAGCAGGCTATTATCGACGATTTGTGGAGGGCTTTTCATCCATTGCAACCCCACTGACTAGATTGACTCAGAAGAATGCCTTGTTCCGATGGTCCAATGAGTGTGAGGCGAGCTTTCAGAAGCTCAAGACAGCATTGACCTCAACACTAGTTCTAGTATTGCCTTCTGGTTCTGGGATGTATACAGTATATTGTGACGCTTCACGCGTTGGTTTGGGATGTGTGTTGATGCAGGAAGGGAGAGTTATTGCTTATGCTTCGCGCCAGCTGAAAGTTCATGAGAAGAATTACCCTGTGCACAATCTGGAGTTGGCGTAAATTGTTCATGCTCTTAAGATTTGGAGTCACTACTTGTATGGGGTGTCTTGTGAGGTTTATACAGACCACCGCAACTTGCAACACTTGTTCAAGCAAAGTGATCTTAATTTGAGACGGCGCAGATGGCTTGAGTTGTTCAAGGATTATGATATCACCATTCTTTATCATTCGGGCAAGGCAAATATGGTAGCAGATGCCTTGAGCAGGAAGGTGGAGAGTATGGGTAGTTTGGCTTATATTGCAGCAGAGGAGAGACCTCTAGCCTTGGAAATTCAGTCCTTGGCTAATCGCCTGGTGAGATTGGACTTTTCTGAGCCCCACCGAGTTCTTGCACATGTGGTTGCTCAGTCTTCGTTATTGGGAGAGATTAAGGACCGGCAGTGTGATGATCCGTGCTTGGCGGAGCTACGGGAGACAGTGGTACAGGGTGGTGCCAAAGAGGTTACTATTGGCGAGGATGGTGTTCTAAGACTTCAAGGCCGTTTGTGTGTTCCTAATATTGATGGCCAGAGGGAGAGGATTTTAGAGGAGGCTCACAGTTCACGGTATTCTGTTCATCCGGGTGCTACGAAGATGTATCGTGACTTGAAGCAGCATTTCTGGTGGAGGCGGATGAAGAAGGACATGGTGGAGTACGTGGCTAGATGTCTTAATTGCCAGCAGGTCAAGTATGAGCACCAGAGGCCAGGAGGCCTACTTCAGCATATGCCCATTCCTGAGTGGAAATGGGAGCGCATCACTATGGACTTCGTGGTTGGGTTGCCTCGGACTTTGCGGAAGGTTGACGCGGTTTGGGTCATTGTGGATAGGTTGACCAAATCGGCGCATTTCATTCTAGTATCTACTACTTATACTTCTGAGAGGTTGGCCCAGATCTACATTCAGGAGATAGTCCGGTTGCACGGTGTGCCTGTGTCCATTATATCAGATCGAGGTCCTCAGTTCACCTCGCACTTCTGGAGAGCATTGCATAGCGAGTTGGGCCCCCAGATAGATCTCGGCACAACATTTCACCCTCAGATTGATGGTCAGTCGGAGCGGACAACTCAGATATTGGAGGACATGCTCAGGACATGTGTGATTGACTTTGGGGGTCAGTGGGACCAGTTCTTGCCTTTGGCCGAGTTTGCTTACAATAATAGTTATCAGTAGCATTGAGATGGCTCCTTTTTGAGGCCTTGTATGGCCGGCGATGTTGTTATCCTATCGGGTGGTTTGAGCCTGGCGAGGCTAAGCTATATGGCACCGACCTGGTTAGGGATGCTTTAGAGAAAGTGAAGTTGATTCGGGAGAGGCTTCGCACAGCACAGTTCAGACAGAAGAGTTACGCGGATCAGAAGACACGTGACGTATCATTTATGGAGGGAGATAAGGTCCTGTTGAAAGTCTCGACGATGAAAGGTATTATGAGGTTCGGGAAGAAGGGCAAGATGAGCCCAAGGTTTATAGGTCCTTTCGAGGTGTTGAGGCGAGTTGGAGAGATTGCTTATGAGCTTGCTTTACCTCCCAGTTTATCAGGAGTTCATCCGGTCTTTCATGTATCCATGCTCCGGAGGTACCACACCAACTTCTCGCATGTGGTTGATTTCAGCACCATTCAGTTAGATGAGAGGTTGGGGTACGAGGAGGAGCCAGTTGCTATTATTGACAGGCAGGATCGCCAGTTGAGGTCCAAGAGAGTTTTGCAGTAAGGCTCCAGTGGAGGGGCCAACCAGTCAAGGAGGCGACATGGGAGTCCGAGGAGGACATGCGGAGCAGATATCCACACTTATTCAGCACTTCAGGTATGATTCTAGACCCGTTCGAGGATGAACGCTTGTTTAAAAGGTGGAAAATGTAACGACCCGACCAGTCATTTTGCGTGTTAGGACCCCGTTCCCCTAAATGAGACTTCCCGTAGTTGTTTTTTATCATTTGTGACCAGTGGGGACGGGTGGTTCGGGATTTGGAAGAGTTTGGAATGGTATAGGAACACTTGGTTCCTTAGGGTTGGACTTTAAGGCCAAGTTTGACTTCGGTCAACGTTTTGAGTAAACGACCTCGAAATTGAGTTTCGTCGGTTCCGGTAGCTTCGTATGATGATTTCGGACTTGGGCATATGTTCGGAACAGGTTTTGGATGACCCGGGAGCGGTTCGATGCTCAATAGTGAAATAAGAGTTTCTTTAAGTTCAAATTGACGGTTGGAACATGTTTTTGTGTTATCGAGGTCTGAACGAAATTCTGAGACCAGGAATAGTTCCGTCATGTCATTTATGTCTTGCTTTAAAATTTTGGTATCATTCCGAGTAGTATAGGTCGGTTCGGCGCATTGTTAACGGATTCAAGAACTTAAAAGTTCTTAAGTTTGATTCTAGGGGTTTTGAGGTATGATTTTGCTTTTTAGCGTTGTTTTGGGTGTTTCGAAGGCTCGAACGAGTTCGTATTATGATTTGGGACTTGTTGGTATAATTGGATGGGGGCTCGGGTGGGCCCAGATGCCGCTCGGGCATCAAACGAGGCCAAAAACCAGCAAAAATAGCTGCTGGTGCACTAGATCTGGTGCGACCGCACCTGCGGTTGACCAGTCATAGGTGCGAGACCGCTCCTGCGATCCTTGCTTCGCAGGTGTGGATTCAGGTGAGGCTTTCCACTTCTCACAGGTGCGGATTAAAATTCGCAGGAGCGGAGCCGCAGGTGCGAGCTCCTTTCCGCAGGTGCGAGCCCAGATCCTCTTGCCCATTTCCGCAGGCGCGAGACCGCATGTGTGGTCCTCGAGCCGCAGGTGCGAATTCCCTGTGGGCAGTAAGTGTTTTAAAACACGGGAATCCTCTATTTTTGAGCATTCATCTTATTCCTTGGGGCATTTTGAGCATGCAAAATAGACCAACGACCTAGCTACTTAAAGGTAAGTAAATTCCAACCTAATGTTGGTTTAATATTTGAATTTCGTAGGTAAATTAACATCCTAATTAGTAGAAATCTTGGGTTAGGGAAAACATCTAGGCTTTTATGAAAATGGGGGGATTACCATGGAATTGGTTATGAAAACATACAAAAATAACATAATGTTGATCCTTAGACTATGGGTGAGTGTGTCCCTCAAGAATTTCCGGAATCCGAGCATGTGGGCCCGAGGGTGTATTTTGGAAATTTTCAAAGTAAGTTGAAATAGCTAAGTAAATAGGAGAATTTCGTACTTTTGAGTATAAATTAATTTATTTATGCAACATTTGACTAGTTTCGAGTCCTTGGGAGACGAGTTTGGAGTTCGGGCGCATTCTTGATCCGGAAAGTAGGCTCGACACCAGGTGAGTCTCCTTTCTAACCTTGTAAGAGGGAACCTTGTAAGAGGGAATTGTCCCCATAGGTGATTATAAATGATTGTATGTCCTTATTTGCGGGGGCTACACACGCACGAAGTGACGAGAGTCCGTGCGTAGCTACTATTATGCCTTAACGGGTAGTTTAGGATTCACAAGCATGCCTTATGTGTTGTATCTGTGATCTTGAATGTGTTCTAGGTAGTCTAATATCCTTGAATTTCATATATAAAGGCCTTGGAGATTATATTTCGAAGTTGGCATTATTGAATCCTTTTTCTGCTAAGTATGATCCCATGTTAAATCATCTGAAATCCCTGTTAAGTATGTATATGTATACGGGAACCCGTATCGCATGTATGATTCGCGAGCGGGGTAGCCCTAGTATTATGTTAACCGCGTCGCATGATCGATTCGCGAGCGGAGCAGATAGATGCATCTATGGTTCAGGTCGTTCGACCCTCGGCAGTGCACATTTACTTTTCACGTCATATCGGTCGTACATTCACGACCTGTTATGTGTTTGAATATTGAGGTGAAGCTCTGTAATTGTAACTGTTGATTTCATGAAAAAGGTAAGGTTAAGTAGCTTGTATGCTATGGAAGCTGATTCGTAAAGGTACTAGAGAACATTATTTGATGCTATTTTCCTTACTGTTCATTACTGCTATTACTGTTCAGCCTATATTTATTGTATATTGTTTGGCCCTAGTCAGTATCACGTCGACCTCTCGTCACTACTTCTTCGAGGTTAGGTGGGATACTCAGTGGGTACATATTTGTTTATGTACTCATGCTACGTTTCATTACTTAATTGTACAGGTTCTGAGGCTGGGGCATCTGGTTATCAGGACGGAGCTCGACCCTGAGATTATATCTGGACTTGACTTCACGGTGAGCTGCTTCCCTTGGCGATTCTCTGTATCTCTATGGAGTTCTCTTTTGTTTATTCATGTCTACTTCTTTCAGACAGTAGCACAATTTATTTTATCTTTTGTATATTCTACTAGTATGCCTGTAGACTTGTGACACTAGTTCCTGGCACACACGTAGTAGATACTTTATTTTTGGGCTGTACATATATATATATATGTTTATGTACTCATGCTACGCTTCTGTACTTAATTGTACAGGTTCTGAGGTTGGTGCATCTGGTTATCAGGCCGGAGCTCGACCCTGAGATTATACCTGGATTTGACTTCACGGTGAGCTGCTTCCCTTGGCGATTCTCAGCAGCACTATGGAGGTCTCTTTTGTTTATTCATGTCTACTTCTTTCGGACAGTAGGACAACTTATTTCATCTTTTGTATATTCTACTAGTACGCCTGTAGACTTGTGACACCGGTTCCTGGAACACACGTAGTAGATACTTTATTTTTGGGCTGTATATATATATATATATATATATATATATATATATATATATATAAATTAGTTCATGATCCTTTATGGCTATATTTTCTTAAGATGGTTAATTTATCCATTTCCACTTAATGTTTTAAAAACCTAAAATTTGTCAAGTGTGGGAAATGTTTTTTCAAATAAGGGAATTTGCACTAGTAAATCAATTGTTGGCTTGCCCGACCACGGTGTTGGGCGCCATCACGACTTAAGTTAGGATTTTGGGTCGTGACATCTTCTATCTGGTTCAAGTAGCTTCGGGTTTGCACACTTAAATCTCACACGAACTGCTTGCAAAATGCCTTGATATTTTGCTCTCAATTCACGTTTAACTTCTGCTTTTGTGCGTACCTGTACAATAAGAACATCCTGCAATATATTGGGTTAGTAGATAAAGAATTAACTAGAGTTCTAATGCTACTCTTCCTTGGTGGAAGAGTTCTAGTTAATCTCAACTCCTAAATCCCTCCTTATCTTGGATAATGTTCTCTTTGAGTAAGGAGTCCTTCTCCTTATCATTTATGCAATATTTTCGATCATGAGATATCTATTTTTCCAGAATACGTTTATCTCCTACATGTGCATCTCATGTGCTTTGAATCTGTTACGTCTATGTCTACCAGTGATGGACCTGGTTCATTTCTGAGATCCTTTGTAAATCTTCAAAACTATACTTTTCTTGGGCCAACACGTGCGGAGTAATTGTGTGTGTGGCGAAGTGGGGACATTTGAGCCAGTTGCCTTGAGTATGCTGGGAGTGAGTGTACTTGATGATAGCATTGTGAAATTATTTACTTGACATGTATATTTGACATGTAGGTATAGAGATATACTTTTCTCAGGCTAGACGATAATAGGACATTTGATGACTTAACATGTTTATTTGACATGTAGGTATAGAGATGTATTTTCTCATGCTAAACCACAAAGTGACATTTGATGACTTGACATGTATATTAACATGTGGTCATAGAGAAGTATTTTCTCATGCTAATGGAAAATATAGTTCTTTTTTTATAAACTCATGTTAATTGATTTCAGTGGTAAAATTTGGACTTTGAATGTTACGTGAACGAGCTGAGCTTAATACCTCTTAAGTTATATATTATCATTGTCTTCATTATATTATTATGAATTGTTATTGGCTATTGATGTTGGACACTGACCATCTTCCGAGCTCGTCATTGCTTTCAACCTGAGGTTATGTTTGTTACTATTGAGTACATGGGGTTAGTTGTACTCATACTACACTTATACACCTTGCGTGCAGATCTTGGAGCCAATACTGTTGTGTATGGAGAGAGCTGGCATTGAGGATCTATCTGCCTTCCGGATTTAGCTACCACTTATCCTTGGTAGTTTTAGATTTGTAATTTGTTATGTATATTCCAAACAAATATTGTATTATTTCATACCAGTGATGGTAGGATAGGAACTCGTATTTTAGCTGTAGTATTGCACTCTAATTACTGCATTATACATGTGCTTGAGCTTAAATAATAGTGAATTACACTTATTACATGTTTTATGCCTAGTAGGAAATGATCCCTAGCGATTTAGGTTATTTGGAGAGAAATTGAACAAGTTAGAGCTTTGAAGTATGAGTAGATGCCCAAAGCGTTAAGCTGGGATCACGTTTGGAGGTCAAGGACCAGGTCCGGATGTCAAAAAGTGAACAAAACAATTTACTCTGAGAAAACTTGACAGCCGCGCCACATGGGGCGCCATGAGGCACGACACGACACGACTGTGTAATTGCTGCAGCCTGATACAATTTCACCTCTCTGAACTTCCTCACAAGCACGCCGCATGGCGCAGCTGGGTGTGGAAATCGTTAGAGTGATTTCCTAGTTCAGATAGGAAAGGGTAGTTTCGACCGGGCTTGTTTCTACATGGTATAAATACACCGAAAACACAATGTTTAGAGAACTTTTGACCTACGAAAGATTGGAGAACCAACCAAGGCAACAAGATTCAAGAATTCATCAAGATTTCAACTTGCAATCGGGGCAATACCGGAGTTTGTATCGAATCTTCAGAATATGATATTTTCTTTGTTTTTGAACCTTATAGAGATGTCTTGATCCATGGCTATGGAGTAATTTCCATTCGGGATTGAAAAATACGTTATTTTGATAACTTGATTAGGTATTGATTGGTGATAATTGTTAGAATAAATTGATGGAGATTTAATTTGTATGTGGAGTTATTTATTATTTTGCTTTAATCGAAAGAGGAGTTTGATATTGAATTTCTTCACATCTTACGCTATAGTTCTAATTCATGATTCAAATAGGTAATCGAAAGAGCCGCTTGAATTGTTAATTGAACTAGAAAATAGGGAAATATTCGTGAGAAGTTACCCTTTAGATCATAACCATCATTTTATTGTTGCAATTGTTTACCGTGCTTCAATTGGATTAATTACTGAATTTAACATTTAATCGAAAGAGTAACATTAGCTTCAAGTTTAATCTGATTATTGCTTGAATTCATGAGAATCAACCGTATTATAGAGTGAATTAACTCAAGAATTGGATCCCTAGTCAGTTATCTTGCACCTATCTATTCAAATACCCTTACTCCTCTAATTGATATTTCTTCGTTGCTCATCTGCTGTCTTTTGTGATCAATTGTTATTTGCTTAATTTTTAGTATTTAATCGTAGTAATAGTCATCAAATCTAGTGTTAATTTTCCTGGATAGTAATCAACTGGAGATTATTCGAATACTATTTGAATCCAATCCATGTAGAGATGATAATTAATCTATATTATCTATGATTATCGAGAAATAATTTTGTGTTGTGTTTTGCGCTCGTCAAATTTTGGCGTCGTTGCTTGGGACTGGCAATCAATAGTGTTTAAAATAGTTTTAATACTAATGCAGGAACCATTCTTACTTTAGTGTATTCACGTTTTCTCACTTGTGTGCAGGATACAAGTTTGATTTCTCTAGTGTATGACTCGATCCTCTTCAAAGGAAGTGATACCCTACGAACTAGAGTTGGAGAAACATATGCGACTACTGAGAAAACAAAGAGAATTAATAGAAAATCCTTGGGTCAAAATTCGACTCAAGATACCATGGAAAACAAAGAGAATGATGGAGTTGACTTAGCTGCAAGAGAGGCATCACACCAAGAAGCTGCACGGATAGCAGCTGAAGTAGCCTAGAGAATTGCTGATGAGACTGTCAAAGATAATTGGGGTCTAAGATTCAATATAAACCGACCATTGGTTGAAGACCAGTTCGAGAACGCTGTACCCAGGCCTTGAAGATCATAAGGTGACTATGCTAGGCCAGTCTACAATCAAGGACTGCCAAAGTGTCAGACCTCCACCCATAGCAGCAAACAACTTCGAATTGAAGCAAGGCTTGCTTCAAGCTATCCAAAACAATTGCATTTTTAGAGGGAAAGTGAATGAAGATCCTAACACTCACTTGATGGACTTTGAAGAAATCATAAAAACCTTCCAATATAATGGAGTATCAAAGGATGCAGTCTACTTAAGGGCATTCCCCTTTTCATTGAAAGATGACGTGAAACACTAACTTCGTAGCTTACCCACAGGTTCAATCAGGACATGACCACAATCTTTCTTGATAAGCACTTCTCAGTTGCAAAAATAAGAAGTTCAGAAGGGAAATCCATAATTTCTGCTAGAAGGAGACAGAAACAGTTTTCGAAGCATGGGAAAGATTCAAGGAGATAGTCAGAAAGTGTTAGCATAATGACATTGATTTGTGAATGCAACCCTAGGATTTTTGGGATGGACTGACACCTTTCTCGCGATAAACTCTGAATACAACATGTGGAGGTCCACTAACGAAATATAATCCGGAGGAGGTTGTCTTAATACTTGATAAACTATTTGAGGATGCTAACTAATGGCTAGCTGAGAATAAAGACAGAAGAAAATCAGTTGAGGTTCACCAGGTGGACTCTATTACGTCCATGCAAGCCCAGATAGACACTAGGACCAAGGAGATAAGAAAGCTGACATTGGCCAAGGTACAAAGTGATCCACAAGTAGCATGCCACTTTTGTGGAATTAGACACCCTACGCATGAGTGTCAAACGTCAACTAGGAAGTCAACACTGTGGGTAAATTTAACAGAGGAAACTACCAAAGTGGGAACAACTATAATGCTATGGGTCAAAGACATCCAGGTTTTTTGTGGAGTGCACCTACTGGGAGCTTAAACTCATGGCAGCAAAATAATCTCAGACCCCAAAGTCAAGGACCACCATGTTTTTAGAACCAACAGATGCATCAATACCAGCCACAACAATCAAATCAGTCTAGTATGGAAGATCTCATGAAGGCATTCATCAACTAATCAGATGAAAACTTTGAGACTCAGGGAACAACCATTCGAGTGCTGGGCACATCCATCAGGAATTTAAAAAGACAATTGGGACAAATTGCAAATTTATTATCTGAGAGAGCTCCTGGAACTTTACCCTATAACACTGAAAAGAATCTAAACGAAGCCATCAAAGTTTTATATCTGAGAAGTGGAAAAACATTGGTTGACCCGGTGCTGAAAGCAAGACTCGAGGAACTGGAAGAGAAAAAGAGTGAAGAGCAGAAAGGCCAGTGTAGTGGGGTACAAAAGGAGATTAAAGAAAATAGACATATGCCAGCTCTACCATTCCCTCAAAAGATGAAGCAGGAAAAACTTGACAAATGTTCTGGGCGATTCGTAGAGATGCTCAAACAACACTATGTCAACATTTCCTTCACAGAGTTACTCACTTAGATGCCTGCTTATGCAAAATTCTTGAAGGAAATCATGTCTAGTAAGAGAAAATCGGAGGAGACAACAATGGTCAAGCTAAATGCCCACTGCAGTGCCATATTACAAAATAGTATTCCCCAAATGTGTGGGGACCCAGGAAGCTTCACCATACCATGCTCGTTGGGGAGTGAGAAATTCGACAAGGTCCTCTGTGATTCTGGTGCGCCTTTAAATCTAATGCCTATGTCTGTATTCAGGAAACTAGAAGGTGAGCTTGGAGTGATCAAATCAATACCAATGTCCCTACAACTGGATGACCAGACCACCATTTTACCCGAGGAAATTATTGAGGATATTCTAGTGCGGGTGGACAAGTTTGTGTTCCCCGTAGACTTTATTGTGGTGGATATGGAGGTGAACAAGGAGGTGCCTTTAATACTAGGTAGCCCATTTTTATGTACAGGAAAAGCTATCTTTGATATCTATGAGGGGAAACTTATGCTCAGAGTGGGCAATGAAAAAGTGGTATTCCAGATGAAGAGGATGATGAAATACCCCAATGATGAGGCGTCAACCTACTCGTGCTTCAAGCTAGATGCTGTTGGGGAATTGGCTGAAAAATATAAATTTGACAATATTGTGAGGGATACTCTAGAGAGGTGTATTACTCAGTCTAGCATAGTGGAGGATGAAGATCCTGAACTAAAGAAATATGCTAAAGCTCTTAAAATTGAGGATCAAGTGGTTGATGAGGAGGAACTAAAAGAGGAGGCTTCTAAGTCTAATGTGGAATTGAAAGTCCTCCCCACTCATTTGAAATATGATTTTCTTGAAACTAACAATTTTCCTATGATTATTTCTGCTGACTTGACAGGTACGCATGAGCAAAAGCTGGTGGAGTTGGTGAAAAATCACAAGAAGGCCATTTGCATGCATAAAATTCTATTGAAAGAAAATAGCAAGCCAGTGGTGCAGCCCCAACGCAAGTTGAACAAAAAATGGAGGAGGTAATGCACAAGGAGATCATCAAATGGATAGATACAGGAGTGATATTCCCCATCTATGATAGCAGTGGATTAGTCTAGTGCAAGTTGTTCCTAAGAAGGGGGGCATACCAATGGTGAAGAATGAAGACAATAAATTGATCCCCACAAGAACAGTCACTAGGTGGAGAATGTGCATTTATTATAGAAGGTTGAATGATGAAACAAGGAAAGATCACTTCCCACCTCCACTAATTGATCAAATGCTCGAGAAAGTGGTTAGACATGGATGGTACTGCTTCTTGGATGGGTACTCAAGCTACAATCAGATACCCATTGCCCTAGAATATGTTGAGAATACCAAATTCACTTGCAGTCATGTATTTTTGCTTATAGGAGGATGCCGTTTGGGTTGTGTAATGCGCATGTCACTTTTTAGATGCGCATGATATCTATATTCTTCGGTTTAAATGGGAAGTGTCTCGAAGTATTCATGGATGATTTCACCCTCTTTGTTGATGACTTTGAGGATTACTTGAAGAATTTGGAGCTCGTGCTTGAACTTTGTGAAGCCACTCACTTGGTTCTTAACTGGGAGAAGTGTCAGTTCTTGGTGAAAGAAGGAATTGTCCTGGTCCATAAGGTGACTGCACACGACATTGAAATTGATAGACCTAAGGTTGATGTAATTGCTAGGCTCCCTCCATCGATTTTTGTGAAAAGAATAAGGAGTTTCTCGGGGCATTCTGGGTTCTATAGGAGGTTCATCAAAAACGTTTCCAGCATTACCAAGCCGTTGACTGCATTGCTAGCGAAAGATGTCAAGTTTGTTTTCACTCTGGAGAGCTTAAGAGAATTCGAATTGATAACAGAAAAGCTTATGAGTGCTCCTATTATGGTGAAACCTTATTGGATCTAGCCATTTGAAATAATGTGTATGCCAATAATGTAGCTGTGGGGGCAGTTCTGGGGCCAAGAAAATAAAAGATGTTTAGGCACATCGACTATTCAAGCAGAACGTTGAATGATGCTCAAGTCAACTATGCCACTACTGAGAAAGAGTTCTTTGTTGTGGTCTTTGCTTTTTACAAACTTATATAATATCTGGTGGGGAGTAAAGTGATTGTACTTACTGATCACTCAGCCTTGAAATATCTATTGAGTAAGAAGGAACACAAGCCACTTCTGATGCGGTGGGTGTTGTTGCTCCAATAGTTTGACTTGCAGATCAAAGATAGGAAGGGCACATAAAATCAAGTCGTTGATCATCTATCTCGACTTTAGATACCTCCAACTGAAATAGTTGACATAAGGGAAGAGTTCCCTGATGAGTAGATTTTCTCCATTGTTGCGGTCTTCGAAAGATTGGCTTGGTATGATGATGTAGACAACTTTTTGGCTAGTGGATGGTTGCCTCGTGACCTCTCTCGTGATCAAAGAAAGAAGCTTCAAGATAAGGTAAAAAGTTATTTTTGGAATGACCTTTTCTTGTTTAAAATATGTGCAAATGGTGTGATTGAAAGGTGTGTTTCTGAAAGAGAGATATCAAGCATTCTTTCTCATTGCTATAATGGAGCATCTGGATGACACTACGGTGGATATTGCACTGCAGCAAAGTTCATGGAATCTGGTTTCTATTGACCTACTTTGTACAAAGACGCACGGGCGTATGTAGCTGCACGTGACAAGTTTCAAAGGGAAGGTAACATTAGCAAGAGGGATGGGATGCCACTAAACTCCATTTTGGTATGTAAAATTTTTGATGTTTGGATCATTGACTTCATGGGCCCGCCCGCATCGTCTCATTCATATTAGTATATCCTAGTAGTCCTTGACTACGTCTCTAAAGGGGTCGAAGAAATCCCTACTAGGACCAATGATGATAGGGTAGTGTGTGAATTCTTACAAAGAACATATTACCTGTATTGGGACACCTCGAGTGATTATCAGTAACAATGGGACGCACTTTGGGAACAAGAAGTTCGCTATATTATTTTCTAAGTATGGGGTCACACACAAAATAGGAACCATGTACCATGCCCAAACTAGTGGGAAAGTTGAAGTGGCTAATTGTGAACTTAAACGAATTCTTGAAAAGACTATTAGTGTTTCTCGTAAGAATTGGTTTACAAAGTAGGATGGAGCTCTATGGGTGTATAGAACTGCGTTCAAAACAACCATAGGGACTTCATCATTCAAACTAGTGGTGTATGAAAAATCGTGTCACCTACCTATTGCGATAGAACATAGAGCTTATTGGGAAATTAAGATGCTTAATCTTGATCTTAGCCTTGCAGGTGAACACATGTTGGCGCAAATGAACGAATAAGATGAGTTTAGACGGAACGCGTATGAAAATGCGTAAATTTTCAAGGAAAAAACAAAAAGGTGTCATGATTGTCTGATTAAGGCAAAGAAGTTTCATGAAGGGGACAAAGTCTTACCATACAATATTAGACTTAGGTTGTTCCCCAAAACATTCAAATCAATATGGACAAGTCCGTATGTGGTGAAACATGTCTCATCGTATGGTGCCATTGAAATTTAGGATGAAGAAGGGAATGAAAGCTTTAAGATGAATGGGCACAGGTTGAAGTCGTACCTTGTTGGAGGATTTGACAAGCAATCCTCAAGCATCGTGATCAAATGATCCTAAGTGATGGAGTCAAGCTGACGACTATAACTCAGAACTATTTCTAACCCCTTTTCTTGCTTTTGTAGAATAGTTAGATAATTGTAGTGTAGTATTATTAGAGTTTAGAAATTTAGGTACTTGTTTGGGCAGGTATAAGCATGAATTGACATAAAATAAGTACATAATAGAGTGGGCGTGCAACCCGTGGGCTAAAACGCAAAAATCACCGAAGCTATGGGAAATTTGGCCTAGCACGCCGCATGGGCGTTGCGCTAGGCAAAAAGCTCAAAGGAAATAGTCTACTCTACCCCCCACCCATTTTTACCTCCCTTTCTACCATATCTCTCATTCTCTCTATCATACTTCTCCTCTCTAACTCATCCCCAAATCCCCCATTTTTTCTTCTTCTTCAAAACTCCAACTCTCCACCTTCACCACTCACCAAGGTAAGTTCTTCTTATCTTTATTTTAGTCTTTAATCGTAGATTTTTAGTTAACTGTAGTTTAATTCATCAAACCCTAGGTGGTTTATTTTTTCTACTCTTTTAGCTATTTTCTTCTATTGTAGCCGAAATTTGTGCATAAACTTGTGGGATTTTCATTGTTCTTATGATTATGGGCGATTGCTGGTGTGTTTTGATGGTGTTGGAATTAATTTGTGTTGAAGCTTGGTGGGGATGCCCATGTGGCCGAAAATTAGTAAAGTTTTGTTTAAAATTAGTACACTTTGTGCTATTGTGAAGATGTGGTGATGTTGTCGTTGTAGTATAGTGGTGAGTATTCCCATATGTGATGCGGGTGACCCGGGTAATAAATCAAATCATGGGGTTCACGGAGCACTCGCATAAGTTGTTCCTTAGGTTGTTGCGTCAGCCCCCCTATCCGGATAATAGACGCCAATTGTGTGGCACGAGGTCTCTTGCCACATGGACATGAAATGCTAATGAGTTCCACAAAGACATGAAGAAGTGCCATTTCTAGCGTTCAAGTCAATCTCCGGTTGATTAATGCAAAGATCATGCCTACCTAGAACGACACTAACGTCTCCCGATTGAAGGTGTGTCTCATTTATGCTATCTTGACTCGGATGAAGTTTGATTTGGTTAAGATTATGTTTGACCACATGTCTGGAATATGACCACTTGAGGCCCGCAACTTGTATTTTTTGAGCATAATAACGCGAATTTTGCAGACATACCATGTGGAGGAGGAGTATCATTATGGCCGGACGATTCCGATTTTGCAGCCTCTTAAGCCTTTTGCTTTCACAGTTGTGACAGACCCCCCTTCCCCCGACTGTTTTTGTTCTTGTAGATCAGAGATTTATTTGTGTTGAGGAGACAATGTAGTTACTATTTGCTGATATGCGCCTTCGCGCTGCTCAGGGGGATATTGACTTGGCAGAGCTGCAGGAGGATCATCCCCTTTCAGCGGTCACTCAACAATGGTTGGGCTTGGCCGATAGAGTATAGATGCCACCGGTTGAGGATGCAAACTCTATTCCCTCTGATGATGAAGAGTACCTGCACACCTTTGAGGGTGTTAATGAGGAGTAGGCTACTCGGGAAAATGCAATTTCTTAAGTGTGGGGTGGGGCACTCCTATTTGGTTGTATGTGTACTTGTTTCTATTTTCCAGTTGGTGTTGTTTGATTTGTTTCTTACTCTGTTAGACAATATGGTATGTAATCATAACTCTGAATTCTATTGGCCTGTATAGTTAGTAATTAATTGTAGTGTCAACTCTTCCAGACGATGGATTTCGTCGACTGGCTTTTTGAGGGATTTCAAGTCGAACGAGAAAAGTACAAAAAATATAAAAATTTGAAAATCCAAAAATATGTCTTTTATTCTATTTTATTTTAAAAAAAATTTGTCCAATCAAACACATTTTGGAAGATTAGAAAGTAGTCTTCTCTTTCTCCAGTAGCGGTTCACGGAGCTCTAAATTGTTTTCCATTTTAGACAATCCGAAATTCTTGAAATCTTTGCTTTAGAAAGTATTGATTTTCTTTAACTTACCAATATTGAGATATTGATTTTCACTATTTCGTGTTCCATCAAGAAGATCCACAGTGCACAATTTCTCTGTCAATTCAAACGAAAATTTTGAAACAAAGGAGTATTTCTTTTTAGGTATTTTAGACTGCTTTTGATTAATAAACTGGTAACAGATAAATTCTCTCTTTGGTACTATTATCTCATATCGAATTTCTTCCGATCGAATTCCGATCAACAACAAACAAGATCCGGTGATTTTACTCCTTTTTTCGAACTTCTTCTAATCGAATTTCAGTATAATTGATTAATTTCTCTCTTCAATGTTACTGGTGAAATCGTTTGTTAATCGTCTGGAGAAATTGGCTTTGATTTTTTTCTTCATTTTCAGAAGCGTTCAATTATTTAATAATTTGAGCGCTAGAATTTTGTGGTGAATTGCGCCGTTGGTTTTCAAAAGTTTTGGAATTGTGATTTTCTGGTCAAGGTCCGATTGCCGGTCCGAAGTCCAATCGCCGGATTTCTTTATTTCAGTTTCATTCGAACAATTGGTCTAAGCTCTGAATTTACGCTACATTCATTTTTATAAAGTTATTTAGCTTTTGTCATTTTCTCTATTTTCTTGAATACAAAGAGTGAGTCTCTTTCACTGTGACAATAAGCATTTTCACTATTTTGTGTTTCATTAAGAAGATCCAGACATCTTCGCTATGACGGTACTCTATTTTTATTTGCGGTGAAATTCCGGTGAAATGGACAAATTGCTGAAACTTTCCTACTCACGGGTTCGGGAGCAGAAGTATTTAGCAAATTTGGAAGCGCGTCCAGACATCCTCGACTGTGATTCAGGTTCCATCTTTCTTGAATTGTATTTGACATCTATTTACTGTTGCCTTGCTGGCAATTTTGATTGGATTGATTGCTTTTTCTATCTTTTCTACTAGTTTTGTAAGCTTAAGGTTTCATCTATTCATTTTAATTCTATGTTTGCATAGGGGTAGTTTCATAGACGTGGTAGATTCACTGTTCTAGTGCCTGCTTACGTTACTATTCTCGTAGTCGCTCCTTTGAGTTGTTTTTTGCTCTCGAATTCGTAGCTTGAAGTCCTTCGCTCCCATTATTGGTTCTGTCACGACCCAAAATCCCACCTTTCAGACCGTGACTGCGTCTAACGTTGAACCCGCTAGACAAGCCAACGTGCACAACACTTTGACATCTATAAAACAACGTAACAGTAATAAAGCCAATTAACTTTCCAACCTCTACTGGAATATCTCAATTTTCTTAACTTTCAACCTTTACCGAACATTTCCAAATCACTTCAAAAGTTTTTACAGCGGAAAAGTAATAATATTCCCAAAACGCATAATGAAATGATAAAGGTAACAACATCGCAAAATCCCAAAACCGGGGTGTCACAACCTCACGGACTATCTAAATCGAGTGCTAAATACAGAGTCTGAAAAGAAATATACAATTGTCTTGGAACTAATAGAAAAATAAGACAATGAGGAATCCGAATGTAGGAGAGACACCAAGGCCCACGAACGCCAGCGGGTATACCTTGAAGCTCTAGGTGAACTGAAGGTGACTCCCTCAATGCGGTCCGCTGGGTCCGGATGCGTGATCTGCACAAAATTAAGAAGTACAGTGTAGCATCAGTACAACCGAACCCATGTACTGAGTAAGTGCCGAGCCTA
>ML290806.1:93991-115996 GCA_005239495.1 Nicotiana undulata | reverse complement strand
GAACGATATCGATATGGGAAGGGATACAAAATTTAGACCGGAGGGAGGATATTTGCTTCAACCGTATGTCAGATAATACCAGCTCAGGATCAAGGGTGGGCTATTTCGAGAAATCATTTCTAGTCGACGGATTACATGGAACAACCTCCTCCAAAGTGGGAAAAATTTCTTCTTCCGAAACCGTGAGCTCGCCACCTGCTAGAAGGCAAGGACACCGACAATGTGGTGGCATTGGAGACTATATTAAAAGTGTGAGTCGAGTTTATCATTTTTCAGTAGCGCGTATACGGTGGAGCCGGAAAGAAAGAGTATCGACGGGAGAAGAAATTAGAAGCTAGAGCTAAGAAGCAATAGGAAATCGGAAACAAGGATTGAAGAAGAAGCAGGAGAACAAGCAGAGTGCAAATGGAGCATGAAATGCGAAAGTGTCTTTTGGGAGTTATCCTTCCTCTATTTATAGGCTATTGTGATGCCCAAATCGATGCAAGGAACCGTCAGTGGGCAGACGCCGTAGAAATGACAGAACTCCTCTGCTAATGGAGGAAGAGGAAGAGAATAACCCACCAAAAACGGGTAGGCATAGAAAGCGCAATACCTGGGTCGGTGTACTTGTATCACATCGTTCCCTTCCGGAACGATATCGATATGGGAAGGGATACAAAATTTAGACCGGAGGGAGGATATTTGCTTCAACCCTATGTCAGATAATACCAGCTCAGGATCAGGGGTGGGCTATTTCGAGAAATCATTTCTAGTCGACGGATTACATGGAACAACCTCCTCCAAAGTGGGAAAATTTCTTCTTCCGAAACCGTGAGCTCGCCACCTGCTAGAAGGCAAGGACACCGACAATGCGGTGGCATTGGAGACTATATTAAAAGTGTGAGTCGAGTTTATCATTTTTCGGTAGCGCGTATACGGTGGAGCCGGAAAGAAAGAGTATCGACGGGAGAAGAAATTAGAAGCTAGAGCTAAGAAGCAATAGGAAATCGGAAACAAGGATTGAAGAAGAAGCAGGAGAACAAGCAGAGTGCAAATGGAGCATGAAATGCGAAAGTGTCTTTTGGGAGTTATCCTTCCTCTATTTATAGGCTATTGTGACGCCCAAATCGATGCAAGGAACCGTCAGTGGCACCAAAAATGAAGCCTCTAGAACTAACGCAGTGCATTAGGAAGATGCGTAATGATGACACGCTTGGCCATGACATCATTTTATGTCAGTCACGCCAACCATGACCCTTGAGGCGACACGTCACCAGTTCGACATTGATCAATTCAGCTCAATCATCATGTCAGAGTTTCTTTTGACCGGCTGCAGATAAAGTCCATTCATCGAGGACATCCAAGAGGGCGACCTCAATAAGCAGAGGGACTATCTGTATGGGTCAAAATTAGGTCAAGTTTAGCGAATGCAAATGGACAAGTAGTGGCCGAGGTCGAGCACGGTCCAGTGGCGAGGAGTTTCCAAGAGAGAGACCAATGTCGAGGTCGAGTAAAGAACAAAGGGCAGCAACGGTTAAGATAGTCTTAGAATTGTGAAAAGGAATATTCCATTGAATATTCCTCCAACTGTACTTTTTTAGGATTTCCTAGGAATATCCCTTATAAATAGGAATAGATAGGTAACAAATAAAGGATCTTCACTTTTTTGATAAGAACATCTTGTAAAGGGTTTATTATCAAGAATATACAAAAAGCTTGTCTTGTCTCCTCTGTTTGATTCCATCGTTCATTATACCTTTTTTTAACTCACAAGATCCAAGAATACTTTGTCTATCTTCATAGTCTATTGTCACAAGTTGTTGTCAGAAGAAGGAATCATCCATCTCATTCAACATTTGGGTGACAAATTTCTTCTTATTATATTTAATGTCATTTGTCACATTTATTGCATGTTTTTATCCTCATATTCATTGACAATCATTGAGCATTTACTTTGTAACACGGTCCCGTACCATCGAAATATTCAAACATCAGGTCTAGGATTTATTATATCTAACTAGGATTCACCAATAATCTTCTTATTAAATTGGTTTAACAAAAAGGCTTAAAACTTTTTGGTCAAATATATATATATATATATATATATATATATATATATATATATATATATATATATATATATATATATATATATATATATTAGCTTTATATTATTAATCCCTTGTTTGACAGTGCCATTTAAATTTGCACTCAATTGTCATCTCGGTAAACAAACTTACTACTTTCTCATTTAGGTACTTAAAATTGAGAGAATAAATAGTATTAAATACCTCTAACCGTTGATCATGCTTGTGAGGCAACGCCGTGTGTGGTGTGGAAATAGTCCGTGCCATTCACGCGAATTAGACGCGTGAATTCAATTTATTAGAATAAAAAAATACTAAAATTGACAGTTGATGTGATAGGTTTTAATTCGTGTATTGCTGACTGGGTTGCCACGTTTGTGAAATTATATTTCACGCGCTATGATTCAACGGTCATAAATGTTTATTAGTTCACTTATGCTCAAGTTGAAGTATTCACATGGGAAAGTTGTATGACAATTGGGTGCAAGTTTAAGTGGCGAGGAGGCCTTTTTGCCTATTTGTTATACACTCTATTCAATACTATTCTTATACATAGCAAACCATGTCATTAGTAATACCATGCTTTTTAATACATGAATAAGTATGTATAAAGACATAATTGTCATTTCAAAATCTTTTCCAACGAACGTGGAGGGTATTTTTGCAAACAAATAATTAAAAAAAAACAATTATACAATGCATATTATTTTTAATATATCAAACCAAACAAGGATAAACAATAATCTCAACATAACTAATCCTACCATTACTAATCTGAGAATTATCAATATACCCTGCCAAAAGACCCCTAAGGAGTCGTTTGGTAGAGTGTATAAGAATAATGCTGAATATGATGTATTAGTAATGCCGGTATTAGTTATGTTTGCATTAGTTATGCTGATATTAATTATGCTTACATATTTCTTATCCATTTTTTGGTTTGATACATTAAAGCATTGCACAATTTCTAAAATATTTATCTTCTTACAAAAATACCCTCATAACAGTCCATCACTTTATCTTTTTAAAAGATACATATGTTGAAGAATATTTGTATATGAAAAATGTTTAAAAAATTATTTGATTTATTTACTTATATTGTAGTATAGAACTTAATATTTATTCATAAAAAAAAATATACTAAGTATTTTATTTATTTACTAGGGATATAATTTTATTTTTCACTTTCTTGGATTATTTCAAACTTGCCTTATATAATAGAATATTTTAATCAAGTATAAAATTTGAAGGATATTTTTGTTTTTAACTAAGTTAATGCATGCACTAAAGCCCATTGCATTGTTAATACCATGGTTTCGTATGCATTAGTTATGCATAGGATAATACCAACTAGAGTGTATTACTAATGCTTGCATAACTAATGTATAGGTTCAAAAAGTGTACCAAATAAAGCATTATTAATACACAAAGGCAGAATAGCTTGGGAGACACTTGTACTAGTTTCAGATTGTCATACAGGTCCCTACACTCCATAAAGTTTCATCCAAACGCCTCAACGTAATCAAAGCAAGACTTTTAAACCCTTCTTACTGTTGGCCGAGCTTATGTGGCATTGATATGGCTGAAGTGGACAAAATGAGTGATTTACACGCACATTAGGTGCATGAGCTGATTATTTTTCTTTATTAAATATATAAAATCAATAAATAAATAATAAATAAAATACTAGCAGCTATTCCAGTATGAAAGAAGACAACTAAAAGAGGCCGTACAATGTTTTTCTGTCGTGCATATCTCCCTCCCTCTTCGTTCTGCCCCCTCCCTCCCTCCCTCCCCCCTCCTCCTCCTCCTCCTCCTCCTCCTCATCATCATCATCTTCTTCTTCTTCTTCTTCTTCTTCTTCTTCTTCCCCTCCCCCTTCGTTCTGCGCCCCCCTCCTCTTCTTCTTCTTTAGATCCCCTCCCTTCCCCCTTTTGTTCATCTTTCTTCATCCCTTCTTCACTAGATTTTCTTCTTGGTGTGTATTTCTTCTTCCATCATGTCATCTTCTCCTTCTCTATGGCTCTTCCATTTTTTTCGGTGGTCTAAGTTTTCAAATATTTTCACAACCCTTCCAAATTGGGGTAGAGGAATAAGCCAATATTCAATAGAATTAATTCTCTGCTCATGTATTTTTCATGAATATATAACTTTCTTTAAAAGAGGAGTGAAAGAGGTGGTGATACTCATGGTGTAGGAGCCATACCAGGTGGGTTATTCTTTTAAGAAGATTGAGTGGGTGGGTTTGAAGAAGGGAGGAAGGGTTTTCTTTAATTTTAATTTTTGCATTTTTTTTTTTTTATGAAATTAATATTTTGTTAAATAATATTATTTTGGCATAGAATATGACGTGGATGCTGATTTGTCATCCACGTCAAGCAAGTGAGCATCACACGATTTCGGAGGGGTTTAAAAGTCTTGTTTTGATTACGTTGAGGTGTCTGGATGAAATTTTATGGAGTGTAGGGACCGGGATGACAATCCGTAACAAGTATAAGTGTATCCTAGGCTATTATGTCATACACAAAGCTAATGCATGCATTATTCACCTAATGCATCCTACTAAGGGGTCGTTTGGTAGGGTGTATAAGAATATTGCGGAATAATGTATATTAGTAATGCATGGGTTAGTAATGCAAGCATTTGTTATGCAGATATTATTTCTTTGTTCATCTTTCTTCATCCCTTCTTCACTAGATTTTCTTCTTGGTGTGTATTTCTTCTTCCATCATGTCATCTTCTCCTTCTCTATGGCTCTTCCATTTTTTTCGGTGGTCTAAGTTTTCAAATGTTTTCACAACCCTTCCAAATTGGGGTAGAGGAATAAGCCAATATTCAATAGAATTAATTCTCTGCTCATGTATTTTTCATGAATATATAACTTTCTTTAAAAGAGGAGTGAAAAAGGTGGTGATACTCATGGTGTAGGAGCCATACCAGGTGGGTTATTCTTTTAAGAAGATTGAGTGGGTGGGTTTGAAGAAAGGAGAAAGGGTTTTCTTTAATTTTAATTTTTGCATTTTTTTTTTTTATTTATGAAATTAATATTTTGTTAAATAATATTATTTTGGCATAGAATATGACGTGGATGCTGATTTGTCATCCACGTCAAGCAAGTGAGCATCACACGATTCTGGAGGGGTTTAAAAGTCTTGTTTTGATTACGTTGAGGTGTCTGGATGAAATTTTATGGAGTGTAGGGACCGGGATGACAATCCATAACAAGTATAAGTGTATCCTAGGCTATTATGTCATACACAAAGCTAATGCATGCATTATTCACCTAATGCATCCTACTAAGGGGTCGTTTAGTAGGGTGTATAAGAATATTGCGGAATAATGTATATTAGTAATGCATGGGTTAGTAATGCAAGCATTTGTTATGCAGATATTATTTCTTTGTTCATCTTTCTTCATCCCTTCTTCACTAGATTTTCTTCTTGGTGTGTATTTCTTCTTCCATCATGTCATCTTCTCCTTCTCTATGGCTCTTCCATTTTTTTCGGTGGTCTAAGTTTTCAAATGTTTTCACAACCCTTCCAAATTGGGGTAGAGGAATAAGCCAATATTCAATAGAATTAATTCTCTGCTCATGTATTTTTCATGAATATATAACTTTCTTTAAAAGAGGAGTGAAAGAGGTGGTGATACTCATGGTGTAGGAGCCATATCAGGTGGGTTATTCTTTTAAGAAGATTGAGTGGGTGGGTTTGAAGAAGGGAGGAAGGGTTTTCTTTAATTTTAATTTTTGCATTTTTTATTTTATATTTTATTTATGAAATTAATATTTTGTTAAATAATATTATTTTGGCATAGAATATGACGTGGATGCTGATTTGTCATCCACGTCAAGCAAGTGAGCATCACACGATTTCGGAGGGGTTTAAAAGTCTTGTTTTGATTACGTTGAGGTGTCTGGATGAAATTTTATGGAGTGTAGGGACCGGGATGACAATCCGTAACAAGTATAAGTGTATCCTAGGCTATTATGTCATACACAAAGCTAATGCATGCATTATTCACCTAATGCATCCTACTAAGGGGTCGTTTGGTAGGGTGTATAAGAATATTGCGGAATAATGTATATTAGTAATGCATGGGTTAGTAATGCAAGCATTTGTTATGCAGATATTATTTCTTTGTTCATCTTTCTTCATCCCTTCTTCACTAGATTTTCTTCTTGGTGTGTATTTCTTCTTCCATCATGTCATCTTCTCCTTCTCTATGGCTCTTCCATTTTTTTCGGTGGTCTAAGTTTTCAAATGTTTTCACAACCCTTCCAAATTGGGGTAGAGGAATAAGCCAATATTCAATAGAATTAATTCTCTGCTCATGTATTTTTCATGAATATATAACTTTCTTTAAAAGAGGAGTGAAAGAGGTGGTGATACTCATGGTGTAGGAGCCATACCAGGTGGGTTATTCTTTTAAGAAGATTGAGTGGGTGGGTTTGAAGAAGGGAGGAAGGGTTTTCTTTAATTTTAATTTTTGCATTTATTTTTTTTTTTTTTATTTATGAAATTAATATTTTGTTAAATAATATTATTTTGGCATAGAATATGACGTGGATGCTGATTTGTCATCCACGTCAAGCAAGTGAGCATCACACGATTTCGGAGGGGTTTAAAAGTCTTGTTTTGATTACGTTGAGGTGTCTGGATGAAATTTTATGGAGTGTAGGGACCGGGATGACAATCCGTAACAAGTATAAGTGTATCCTAGGCTATTATGTCATACACAAAGCTAATGCATGCATTATTCACCTAATGCATCCTACTAAGGGGTCGTTTGGTAGGGTGTATAAGAATATTGCGGAATAATGTATATTAGTAATGCATGGGTTAGTAATGCAAGCATTTGTTATGCAGATATTATTTCTTTGTTCATCTTTCTTCATCCCTTCTTCACTAGATTTTCTTCTTGGTGTGTATTTCTTCTTCCATCATGTCATCTTCTCCTTCTCTATGGCTCTTCCATTTTTTTCGGTGGTCTAAGTTTTCAAATGTTTTCACAACCCTTCCAAATTGGGGTAGAGGAATAAGCCAATATTCAATAGAATTAATTCTCTGCTCATGTATTTTTCATGAATATATAACTTTCTTTAAAAGAGGAGTGAAAGAGGTGGTGATACTCATGGTGTAGGAGCCATACCAGGTGGGTTATTCTTTTAAGAAGATTGAGTGGGTGGGTTTGAAGAAGGGAGGAAGGGTTTTCTTTAATTTTAATTTTTGCATTTTTTTTTTTTATTTATGAAATTAATATTTTGTTAAATAATATTATTTTGGCATAGAATATGACGTGGATGCTGATTTGTCATCCACGTCAAGCAAGTGAGCATCACACGATTTCGGAGGGGTTTAAAAGTCTTGTTTTGATTACGTTGAGGTATCTGGATGAAATTTTATGGAGTGTAGGGACCGGGATGACAATCCGTAACAAGTATAAGTGTATCCTAGGCTATTATGTCATACACAAAGCTAATGCATGCATTATTCACCTAATGCATCCTACTAAGGGGTCGTTTGGTAGGGTGTATAAGAATATTGCGGAATAGTGTATATTAGTAATGCATGGGTTAGTAATGCAAGCATTTGTTATGCAGATATTATTTCTTTGTTCATCTTTCTTCATCCCTTCTTCACTAGATTTTCTTCTTGGTGTGTATTTCTTCTTCCATCATGTCATCTTCTCCTTCTCTATGGCTCTTCCATTTTTTTCGGTGGTCTAAGTTTTCAAATGTTTTCACAACCCTTCCAAATTGGGGTAGAGGAATAAGCCAATATTCAATAGAATTAATTCTCTGCTCATGTATTTTTCATGAATATATAACTTTCCTTAAAAGAGGAGTGAAAGAGGTGGTGATACTCATGGTGTAGGAGCCATACCAGGTGGGTTATTCTTTTAAGAAGATTGAGTGGGTGGGTTTGAAGAAAGGAGGAAGGGTTTTCTTTAATTTTAATTTTTGCATTTTTTTTTATTTATGAAATTAATATTTTGTTAAATAATATTATTTTGGCATAGAATATGACGTGGATGCTGATTTGTCATCCACGTCAAGCAAGTGAGCATCACACGATTCCGGAGGGGTTTAAAAGTCTTGTTTTGATTACGTTGAGGTGTCTGGATAAAATTTTATGGAGTGTAGGGACCGGGATGACAATCCGTAACAAGTATAAGTGTATCCTAGGCTATTATGTCATACACAAAGCTAATGCATGCATTATTCACCTAATGCATCCTACTAAGGGGTCGTTTGGTAGGGTGTATAAGAATATTGCGGAATAATGTATATTAGTAATGCATGAGTTAGTAATGCAAGCATTTGTTATGCAGATATTATTTCTTATCTATTGTTTGGTGTGGTGTATTAAAATTATAATACATTGCATAATTTTTAAGATAAATAGTTGTTTACAAAAATGTCCTCCACATTTTCTAGCTTTAAGGGACTTTAAGGACAATTATATCTTTAACCATGCTAATGTCTGCATTAATAACCTTGGTATTACTAATGTCATTGTTTTCTATGCATTACTTATGCATAAAATAACGCAAGTATGATGCATATTAATTATACACAGGTTAAAAAAATATACAAAATAAGATATTAGTAATACATAAAACTAATATTTATATTAGTTTTTCTAATATCTCTTACCAAACGACCCCTAATTGTATAAGTTATTTTATCAAAGTTCTTTACTTCTTCATAAGTAAGTATTAGGTCTGACATTAATATAGGGGAACCGAGAGACAATTAATAAGTAAAAAGATACAGCGTAAACATCAGATCAAGAAATCAATTCCATAAAACAGGCACATGGTTCCAATCTGTTCACTCTTTCTCTAGCCAACTCCCTCTCTCTCTCTCTGACTTCTTCTTCCTTTTCTCTCTCTCTCTCTCTCTCTCTCTTTTTTCCTCTGTCTGCGGCAGCTTTCTTCCAAGCCAAAGTCACCTTCCATTACTCTTTCTAGATTTTGTTTTTCCAACTGTTGCCGAAAAATCCATGAGTTTCCCCACAATCTCCGCAACCCCATTTCACTTAACATTTCTCTTATTCCATTTCCATGAAAACATACCCATTTGATAACATTTGTACGTTATATTTTCAAGATTTCACATTCTTAATATTCTACCAGATCTTGGATCTTCCTGTTTTCCTTTAAAATGCCATAAAGATTCAATCTTTACACCATTTTCAGTAGTTCCAATATGGAACACAAGCATATGCTCATACTTATTATAGTACCAAGTTCAGTAACTGCTATAATTATTCTGTTGGTAATGATCTATTGTTGTAGAAGGAAAGGAGGAGAAACTGTTTCTAGAGATATAGAAGCTAGTTTTGAGGTAAAAGAAAGAGATGGGGTTGAAAAAGATTTGTTGATAAAGTTTAAAGATGGTGAAGATCTAACTGTATATGATATATTGGATGCTCCAGGTGAAGTTATTGGGAAATCAAGTTATGGAACTTTGTACAGAGCTACTTTGCTGAGTATTGATAGGCTTACATTATTGAGATTCTTGAGACCAGCTTGCACTGTGACAATGAAAGAAGTTGTGCCTGTAATGGAACTTTTGGGGTCCTTAAGACATCCCAATTTGGTGCCATTGTGTGCATTTTATGCAGGGCCAAGAGGAGAGAAGCTGATGGTTCATCCTTTTTATCGGCATGGCACCTTAACCCAATTGATTAGAGGTAAAAATTAGTAGTATTTGGCTTTCAACTGAAGAAAATTAATGTATATATATATATGACACATTTGAAAATAATTTCATTTTAAAATTTTTATTTAACTTATTTACTTTTAATGAATTTTTTCTAATCACACCCTACACAGCTTTTAGACTTCCTGCCCTGCCGAGTCAAACTATATAAATTTAAACAAAGGATTAATAAAAGTAACACTCATAATCTTAAAAGTATAATAACTTCACCATTAAGCTGCCTCTGATGTGGTGTGTGTGTTCAACAAAATTTCAAGAATATCTTTTTTCTTTTGTCTTGGAAATATAATAAAGAAAGGAAAATGCATCATTTTAAGGATTGTAACATCTGGCAGGAGATGCTTGATTTTCACAGGTTAAAACGTTTTAATTTCTGTTTTTTCTTCTTGGATTTTATTGGTACAATTTTTTCACGGCCAAAAAATAAAGGGTAAGGGGGGGGGGGGGGGGGGGGTCTTGATTTTGTTATTTGTTGCCTTGCAAAGAGTCTCTGTCAATCATTTTCTCACAACTGGAATGAGTACTAAACTATATTTTCTGCTTTTATGGCGTTTCAATTATTAGATCCCTATATGCGGTTTGAGGTTGTTTAATTATTGCCTTTCCCCCCCTTCAATTTTGATGGTAAATATACTTGCTATTTTTGTAACCTCTCAAAGAAGATACTATTGAGAGCATAAGTCTTTAATTTAACAATGAAATGGAACTTTGACTTTTTCTGTTTGAATATTTTGGCGGTGATTTCATCTTTCTCTATAAATAATCGTGTCCTTTGGACAGGCTTTGTGTGTTGGAAAATGTTTGCTAAGTGATGAGTAGTACTTTCTGGATTTTAGGTGGAATTTGTTTTCTTCTGCATATTTTAAAAAGCTACACACGTGCAGTGTAATAGTTCCAACATGTCTTGTCTAATTATTAAGTATCTCTGTGAGTTTTCTTGTCATTTTTCCTAAGAACCTAATTGTAGGTACTTTGTCAAATTCATTAATTTCCTATCATGTTAAGAGAAGTGGAGTCTTGGAGCAGCGTAAAGTTGTCTCCGTGTGACCTAGCAGCCAATAATGCTTGCATTAGGTTAGGCTGTCTACATCACACCCCTTAAGGTGCAGCCCTTCGCTGGACCCTCTGCGAATGCAGGATGCCTTGTGCACCGGGCTGCCTTTTGTTTTTGAGTATCGTGTTAAGTTCAACCACTCTCAAGCATACAAAATATGTTAGGTTTTAATGGATTATGCATATACTTGCAACAGATGGGAATGGTGAGGCTCATAAATGGCACATCATATGTAGGATCTCCATTGGCATTGCTCGAGGACTAGACTATCTTCACACAGATTTGGAAATTCCCATAATCCATGGAAACCTCAAGTCGAGTAACATACTTTTGGATCGTCACTTGAGACCATATGTGTCCGATTTTGGTTTGCATCTTGTCTTGAATCCAACAGCAGGCCAAGAAATGCTTGAAGCATCAGCAGCTCAAGGGTACAAAGCCCCTGAATTGATCAAGATGAAAGAAGTTAGCGAAGAAACGGATATTTACAGCCTTGGGATTATCTTGTTAGAGCTACTAACAGGGAAAGAACCATTTTACAGGAAACCAAATCTTGATAAGGATATTTATCTGCCTAATGCCATTCAGAGTGCAATTCTTGATCATAGAGTTGTCGACTTTTATCATTCGAAGATTCTACTTAGCCAAAGTGATGGCCAAAGGGCAGTTAGTGAAGATCATATTTATGAATTCCTTCAGCTTGCAATGGCTTGTTGTTCTCCCTCACCTGCTCTTAGACCTACTATAAAACAGGTCGTTAGCAAGCTTGAAGAAATTGGAAGGTGAAATGAACAATCGTTTCTGCTCGAGGCAGGACCTGTTTCATATAATTGACTTGATCCATACGGCACTGATATAACAGAAAAAATTGCTTTCTTTCTGGGAATATGTCTTAGTTCCCTATGTACAACCATATCAAGAAAATTTAGTGAAGCTTATATCAATCGGCAAGAAATATGAAGATGGTATTGAGTTATTGGGAAAATGGTTCTAACCTCAAGAATCTGGATCCTGAAGATTAGCTTCCAACATCATCCTCAAGATTTCACAACTACATTGTGAAATGACCAGAATATTTGTAAAATGTAGTTGAATAGACCCTTGTGGTCTTGCCCCCATGATTGCTCTTTAGTTGAAAATTTAGAGAGTGATGTTTAGTCTCAATTTCAGAGAAATCTGGTGACAGTTGAAGCTCGAAAGGATCCACAAGACATACTTAGTCGCCACCAACCGGGTACATGTACCACGATGTTTTGACAATGTAGTGATTTTCTTAATTTTTTTATTTTGGATCAAAAGCTTAAACATTAGAAAAGACAGATTATTCCAGCTACAAGACAAAGAAGAGCCATTTCCCATCATTGAAATTATTGAACGCCAGTTTTGTCATTGTTCGGAAAGTCTAACACCATAAGATTTACAAGCTTACTGTATAGATTTGTTTACTGTATTCTCCTTTGTCTTACGTCTGCATTATATCAAGCTGCTCCCTCTCCTCTCTGCACGTGTGCATACTAGCATACAAAAAATGCTATTCGTTTTAGTCCGTCTTAAAAAGAATAATTATTTTTTAATTTTAAATACAATTTAACTTCACTTGATGTGATGATATATAGACAGAAATTTCCATGCTTTAGTTTTGATGCAAGTTTCAATAGTTTTTCTTTCTCTTTTACACTTGGTGTCCAATCAAAAAACAGAGGAAGTAAATAATTTGATATGCATAATCGTATTGTGCGTGGAAATTGATCCGAACACTACAGTCATATAAAAATTAAAAAAGAGAAGGACATCCCATGTAAAGGTTAGCTGGAGCTTGTTTGGTGAGTGTATAATACCAATTCCATATCTCAAGTTGCTTATAATGTTGTTTGGCGTAATATTAAAATGAGTAATTCCTTAAGCACTTAGCACGCAGTGTTGCCTTTTCTGATCCTTTCTCACCCAACACGCCCAATGGAAAGTGCATGCTTAATGCCCAAAGGAAACTTTCTCCTTTATTGTACTACTGAATTATATCCCTTCTAAAATACTTACATTATTAAAAGAGATAACTGCATATTAATTTCTTCTTGAAGAAGGATTTTACTATATAATGGCAAAATAGAATGTAAACCCCACCATTCACCTGGCCATACTGCCGTTTTTCATGAACTTGTCTATATATATATATTTATTATTTTATTCATTAATATAGATCTTCATCCCCTGAACTGAACAGCTTAGATAAATTGTGCATGACTTTAAAGATAGTGCTGATCTGTTTTTCCGAAATAGGGCCACTAATGAAGTGAAGAAATTATATATATTATCCAACGTTATACATGGTTTTGTTGGATAAAGTGTTGGAGATAGAAAAGTGAGACTTATACGAATTCGAATTAGTCGGGCTATGATATCGAGCACCGAGTGAGAAATAAAAAATCTTATGGCTCATTTTGGCACATATCATATTCTTCCTATTGCTTCTTCAAGTATGCTACTGAACATGATACTGTATAAAACATTCTGCATTTGCCTTGTAAATATCTAAAAAGAACGAGATAATATGATATCCTAAAAAACTTCAAATGCACTTTTCTTATTCCCAATCGTTACAAGAATGTAAAGTTATGACTTTCTCTTTTGAGTTCCCACTTGGTATGCCAAATATAAGAAACGTAAGAACATGAATAGTGTGCAAAATAAATTTTTTCAAATATTCTTTTCTTATATATTTCCAATAAGAAAGGAACAAAATGCAGCTCTTAGGCAACCCACCAAATTTCAACAGATATTAAATCACAACACATAATTTTAAAAGGAAATGAATTTGATGCAAACAACCTTAAAGACCGAACGCATCAAGTTTAAATCCCTGACCAACCTCAGTTGAAATTTTATGAGAAGTTTATCACTCTTACATGACTATACTCTTGGCCTGTTTACTCAAGCTCGTGGCTGGTTGACTGTGTAATTAAAGTCATAAATGCACATATATTTGATAAGCTATGTTAAACTAGACTATTAAGATCTATCTAAACAATCTAAATATTTCTAGCCTTCCTTGATTTCCAGTCAAGAATTGCAGAAAGCAATGCATAATTTGGTAGAAGGTTCTTATGAGGTAACGGTAGGTTTGTCATAGGTGATATATCCTTCTCCTTTAGCCATGTTTCTATTGCCTTCCTGTCGTAAGTATACCCATCAGCTGCCACACAAGGTTCCTCCATTACATCCTGTGACAAAAGAACCAATCGCGACTTAGAAATGAACATGAAAAACTTGATAGAACATAACAAATGAATCGTTGGTACTATTGTGTGCCACATATTATCACATTGTCAAAGTTACAGGAAGTAAAGAAGGCACACCTTGAGTAAAGGGCACAAGTAGTAGGTAGGGGGAGGAGGCCGGGTAATGGAGGCAGAATCTCGAGCCTTATCAGCAACCTCTTTCAATCTCTCCAATGCAGGGAGAATTTCGTCTTTCAAATCAGGCCTGTCTCTTCGACAGATCTCTGTGCATTTAAGTGCTAGCACTGCTAGTTTCTTTGTCTCTTCTAATGGCCATTCACCAGCCTTTGAATCTAGTACCTTAGTTAGACTGTCCTTATCGATTGCTGTTTCAACAATGTGGGGCAGTCCCATTGCTGCTTTTGCTGTTAACAACTGCAAGAGAATCATCCCAAATGCATAAACGTCAGATTTTGGAGAGATCATTCCGGTCCTTTGGTACTCAGGGTCGATGTAGCAAAGTGTTCCCACAGGACCTGTATCTCTGTAAATGGTGGATAATGCGGCGTCTGAATTTATCATGGTTGACAAGCCAACATCGCCAATTTTACTAACAAAATTACGATCAAGCAATATGTTAGCTGGCTTTAGATCACGGTGGATGACTGGATCTGGCTTGGAGTTGTGAAGAAAGGCGAGCGCAGAGGCCACTTCCCATGCAATTCGATATCTGTCAAACCATGGAATTGGAGGTGTATCATGTTTCCTGAACAGTCTCTCCTCTAAGCTACCGTTCTCCATGAACTCATACACTAAGCAACCACGATCAGGGCACACGCCAAGAAGGATTAACAAGTGCTGATGACGAATTTTGCTCAATATTTTCAGCTGAAAAATACAAAAGAGCAGATTTTAAGAATCCTTAAACAGTGGGGGCTAACTCAATTTAGTCATTCTCTCATTCATTAACTTGCCATACCTCTTGCTGAAACTGCTTCGTCAGGTCAGATCCCTTGGAGTGAAGAACTTTGACGGCAACTGTAGTATGACGCAAGCTGCACTTATAAACGGTTCCATATGCGCCCATACCAATTTTAAGATTTTCAGCAAATGAAGAGGTGGAAGATACGATTTCTTCCCAAGTAAATTCCTGGTACTGATGTGCCTGATCTGTCAAAGCATTTTCAAGCTTGTCTTTTTCTTTTGCCTCACGTAAGGCTAATAGTTCTGCTTCTTTTCTTTGTGCAGCCTCTCTTTCAGCACAGTCCTTCACATAATCAGCTTCTCTTTTTGCAGCTTCATACTCCTCATTCTCTTTTCGTACCAAATGTTTTGCTTCTTCCTCCTTTAAAATAATTTCCTGGAGTTTAATTTCTTCCTCCAACCGGCGTTTTTGAAGCTCATTCATCTGTTTGTGGGCAGGTTTATAATCACAGTACAATATGAATCAGACATAAGTGGATGAACATTTAAAAGTCCTCGTTTCCTAAACGTACCTTCCTAGAAGCATCAAGTACTTCAGTTTGTGCAACTGCGTACATTCCTTGAGTATGTCTTAGTTCAGTTCTTAGCTTCTCTAGCTCAAAATTGATATCCGCCTGCAGCAAATAGGGATCATCATTAATTTGGGTGGCAGCTTCTACGTTCTTGCCGCTATGTACCAAACGTTTACCAATCTAATTATGCAGAGGAAGTGACTTGACCAGCTCTGAGCTTAAACATGCAAGTGTTTAATCAATGCCAATGAGAAATGAATATAACAAACTGCGGCAGAAAGTACCTCATTTCTCAATGATAAATCTGTTGGAGCCCCTGAGGTGGAAGCTTGATCATCTGCCGTTGTATAAAAGTCTGTTACTAAGCTCCTAAAACTAGAAGCAAGGTTATTCCTTTCACTAAGAAATGATCTCTGGGGACAAGAACTGACATCGTCCTCGCTGTCTCCAAAATCAAGAGAATAGTTCTTATGGTGGACGGTTTCATTTGAGATTGCTCTTCTATGAGGAAAGTTCTGATTAATATTTGTAAGAGCTTGAAATCTTTGCATTGGCAGTGAAGGAGAACGGAATTGACTGTACGAAGAACTTGAGTCCAGGTCTGACTTTTCTGAAAATCAGAACACAGATAAATTGTTCAATTCAGTACTTGAAGTCTCTCTAGAAAATGGAATTCATTGTTGGAAAATAACTAAATATGGAAACACTGACAAGAACATTAAATCAACAAACATTTAATTTTTTTTTCAAAAGATGGACTTTGAATCTGGACAACGATTTTGAGGCACGCTATGAAAGGCGTTGTCTTCGTAGTAGACTTCCATCGCTAACTTGAAGCAAATAGCAAAGCCTAAGATACATTGAACTACACAAGAATCTTCTAGTGCGTGCTCAAACAGAAGATACAAGATTTTTAAATCTCTCAAGTACTTTTGAAGGAAGAAATGGAGCATCCAAACCCTGACAGTATTAACAAACATCTTCACCATCTAATTGACGGTGCTCATGAAGCAAAAGGGAGCAAGAAACGGAGCTAATGAACTAGATAGAATAAATGCAAAGAATTAATTTATACCTGTTAGTAAACTGGAAGAGTGGCCTGTTGAACTGCTGATTGAGTAGCTAGTGTTGCTATCTTCAGTCCAATTGCTTCCATTTATCTCTGAATTAGAAGGACGTATAGATAACAACTTTCCTCTTGAAACAGCATAGATGGTACAAAAGCTTGGAATACTCTCTGAGATTCTTGAGGATAAGCTTTGTCCCCTACACATCAGATAAAGAGTTCAAACTTACTGCGGGAAATGGCATTGATGATAGAAAGTACCCTCTCCCAAGGAGCCAAACCAGTGAAGAGGTGAAGGAAGAAAACCTCGAGGAAGTAGAGATTTCCAAAAATTGATTAAGAACTTCACCTATATCAATTTCAATCCACTAAATTATTTACTGAACAAGAGAAAAAAGCATCTCCTCATCCCCATAGTTGTCAAAGTTTGTGTTTACATCCCCTTTATAACTGTATTTCTCTTCAAAAAGCCACGCAAAACGACCAAAGCACCATTCCTCCTGAGTATAGGAAAACCTATGCCTTAAATTACTTGTAACTTCTCGTTGCTTCTTCAATCTAGCTCGGGGCATGAACAACTGAAGCTTCTTTTTACTTTCATACGAATGCGTCTAGTATAATTATGAATAGCTTTATGATATCTTACTTTACCTGGTTATAGTTGAATCTGGATGACTTCTCGCAATGTTGTTTTGTTCTTACATGGTCCTAATTAACTATTTCAATTGTATAGAATTTTTTCCACATGCGAAGAAGGGTACTTGGGGCATTTTGCATGAGATTTGCATAAAAGTGAAACAACTATATATGATTTAAGGCAGGAGATAAAATGCCAGTTTTATTTCAGAGATGATATCTCACAGTTCATTAGAAGAGAATCAATGTTAATGCCCCTTATTTCACTATCGACGTTTCTCCTGATATTACAAATCAATTAGCACAAGGATCTTATGAAACTGTCACGTATAAGTAACAAATAATGTTTTTCATCCATATTGGTGCCATCCCTCTCTGCTGCATTTTGTCTTCTAAGATACTTTCGGATTGTTTCATTTCGTATATGTCACTACTTAGCTCTGTCACAAACATCCTACAACTATTATGACATGACTATGTGATTGGCAATGAGGAATACATAATTTAAGCTAAGGCAAACATATACCTTAAAAATAACTAAAATAAAGTAAGGAGATAGCCATCAACGGGCAGTAGCTCATAATTAAACTTTGAAACGGCATAAATCTTGTATTACCTAGAAAAGATGCTACGAAATGAAGCGCCTATGACAAGCTTGGTGATGTTAAGCTTGGAGGCTTCCTCCGCTATTGCTTGCGCGATATCATCTGATTCGAGTTGTAAAACTTCTACTAGGACCTGCATGTTAAATGATCAGCGATTCAACCTTAGGAGATTTTCCACTTTTCTGATGTCTATTTACCTTTCGTTTAGTGCATAACATCTTGTAAGGATGCAGCTTTTCACTTGTTTGCCATTCGACATCCTTTCGGAAAGCAGCCACTACATCATCCCGCACTTGTGAAGTAGGTATAGAGTTTCCCACTGAAGAAACGATAAATAAAGAATTCATAACCATAGTTGTAAAAGATCTTGTTTACAGATTTTTGAATTAATGTGACATACTATATGAGAAAGCTTTAGTTAAGTTAAGGCATTTGAAGGACTCATGTAACACACAAATTACTATATGAGAAAGAGGAAGGTGTTCTTGGAGAAGGATTGAAAGCATATGGCTCATATTGCCACGAAGTCAGAGTGTGTGTAGACAAGAAAGGTTACATGGCCGGCTCCAGCAAGAGAAGGCCTAAAGACCCCAACCATCCAAAAAGAGAAAGTAGCAAGTGTGGAGTGTTGTATGAGACTAAGTGTTGGCCAGTCAAGAATTCACATATTCAGAATATGAAAGTAGCAGAAATGAGGAGGTTGAGATGGAAGTGAGGGCACACTAGAAAGGGTAAGATTAGTAATGAAGATATTCGGGAGAGGGCGTGCAAAGGAGACGCCTAGATGCCCCGGTTAGGAGGTCATCAATTTCCTTAACTACCGTCCTGGAGCTCATCAATTTCCTCAAGTCCACAATCATCTTAACAAAGATTAAACATGAATTTCTGGCCTATGGAAGTTCAACTGCAATGGTAAATTGCTAGAAAAAGGCATATGCTAACGAGTTGTCGTAAACCAGAAAGCATTGGATATATCAATATTTGAAACAAAACATTGAAGAGGAACAACTTACTGGGAGTTGGCACACCAGTTATGCGCGGCCGGACATGTAACAGCTTGAAGCAAACCTTTCCTTCAGGCACAAATTTGTCCAATGCCCAGCTTACTACATATTTGCTTTTTCTCTTACCATTAATAGCTACTGCAATTGTGGAAGAGTTTAATGCACTTAGGCCTTCCACTTTAGTTACTACTCCACCTTTTTCTTCCATCACTCTTATAGTCAAGGCTCTATCACACAAAGAGAAACTGTTTAGCTCATAGATATGTTGTCTACCAATTTGATAGCTACTAGACATGAAAAATCCTAATTATTAGTAGTACTTTTTTCACCCCCAACAAAACATATAAATAATCTGTTAACCTTTGCAATCAAGACAAATTATGGCAAAGATAAATTAACAAGAAAAACACATCACATTAAACAATTCCATGACTGTTAAACAAATCTTTAAATTATCTCTGAATACCATTTGAGGTCATCATGTGCTAACTCAATCCCCACATAAACATGCCTATAATATTTTTATAAAGAAAACCAGAAAGACCAAGAATTGAGAAACTTTGAGAGAAAAGTCAAGAGTAGAATCCCTACCAATTCTTGGAAACTTCAGAGGCAGAAATCCTTAAAACCCATATTGTGAAGAAGAATAGAGACATAAGACAAGGACAATAGATAGTTTTTGTCAACCTCCTTAACCTATGAAAATGAAGGATATTTGGTTTTAACATTAAATACTATTACTACTCTAGTAGCAATAATATAAGGTATGATAATTTCGCACAAGGCATGAATGATGACATAAGATGACCAGCATTACTCAGAACTGACATATCGATATTCTGACTAAAAGCCATGCCGTAAATTCATTTGCTTGTATCAGATAATTACATGACTTTTCAGTTCAGTCAATTGTAGTTTATTGTTTCCATCTTTTTTTATTATTGGATAGTAAAGGAATTATTTGGCATATTCTTCTGTCTCTTCTGCCCTTCTTGTCCACAAACAAAGTATGTAGTCTTCTTGCCTTCTTTCAACCAGATTTTAGGTGGATATGATACAAATAATTTTCTTTCTTACATTAAATGTCGTTTATTTATGAAAAGATTTAAATTAGTATTCACTGCAAACATTTACTGCATTACCAAACTAGCACTTGAAAGATAGTGCGTAATAACTTAACTTGTTATTATCTCTATAACTGTATTCTTATATGATAATAATTCACAATCAAATTTTATGTTCTATTATAATATAGCTTTTTATTATAATAATTCACTAGAACATTAAAAATACGTGGAACAAACGAGACGGTTTGACTAGTTAGTGTTTTGCAAGTTAGTTTGGTAGTTGTTGACCTTCTCCGTCATTGCCACGAATCATCATATCATAAGATATCCCATTTTCCTACTACTTTCTTACGCAAACATAACAATATAAGTTTGAAAATTGATGCTTTTGGTCCCCCTTAATTTACCAAAAATATATCCTGCAGTATGTTCTTAGAATTAAAAGATTCTTCATGTATATTCGATCAATCTTAAAAATCATAATATTAGCAAAAAGAATATAATTCTCCGTATAGTTTATTCTTTAAACTATATAATCAGGACGTGACCAGAGCCACGTTATATGCCTTGGAGTAATGAGATGCTGATGATATGCATATCTACCTATTCAAATATTGGTCAAACAAATAGTTTTTTCTTTTTCCAACAACTTTAAAACAGAGGATATCTTGTGTTTCATCCTTGCATATTTTCTTCTCATTTTTATTCTTTTTTCTTTTCAGTGATTGGGTGAGACATAGTTTCTCAGAGTGATAACTCACATTGTCGAGAACCAAGGGCAACAAACAGGCGGGTCAGGTCGGATGTGAGCGTAAATGCAAAACGGATAAAATATACAAAATTCAATCTATATTTAACACGGATAAAAAATGAATTGGCCAACGGATAATTATTGTCAAAGCTTATAGGATCCGATAACCCCTCGCTACAACACATGAGTCCGCCTCTGGTTGAATGTTCTATGGGAAGCAAAGGAACAGTGAGTCAATGCAAGGGGGACTTGATAGATGAGGCAAAGTTGAACTTTCAAAACCACAACACATGAGTCCGCCTCTGGTTGAATGTTCTATGGGAAGCAAAGGAACTGTGAGTCAATGCAAGGGGGACTTGATAGATGAAGCAAAGTTGAACTTTCAAAACCCTATCATTTAAAAGCAAGAGATGAGTATATTTTTGTTTCTTCTCAGGGACGTGTAACCATACAGTTCATGATCATGACTCATGACAGGTAAGCACGGGTGGAGCTACGGTGTATTTGCGGGTTCGGTCGAACCTAATAATTTTTGTTCAAATACTGTATTTATATTAAAAATCCAATGAATATGTACAAATTATTAATTTAGCACAATAACTTAAAATGATTATAATTCTGAACCCATAAGGTTCAAATGTTAGCCCGCCTATGCTGGCAAGTGACCTTTTCTAATAAAGAGAAGAGTCATTAACTTAGTACTAGCATTTCTTTTACTTCAGTTTCAGAGAGTAGTTGTTGTAATTACAAAATTGTTTTTTTTTTCTTTTTCTTTTTCTTTTTATAACTATGTAAGGGTAATTTGGAAATTATTGCTTATCGACCTTTACTGTTTCCCTTAATTAATTCGACGTTGACTTGTTTGGTACACTTTTGTTTCCTTCCTAAAGACCAAGGAGGCTGGCATTTTACGCGGTTATACAAATAAATATGTGTACAAATTTATAAATCAACATCAACAATTGTGGTACTCAAACTAGGCACAAGAAGGGACAGATAGCCTTGGCAACTACGTATGTTCGAAAGAGAAATCCTACTTATCTATCAACTTCTTTTGTAGATGGTGTAATTTTATGAAGCATCTAAGTTAACAGGCCGGATCAGGGCTTAAAATATGGGGCACGTGAATCCATAATTTTTTTGTAAAAATATGTATTTTATGTACATATTTTATAGAATTGATGTGATATTATCTGTTGGCACCCATGCTTCAAAAAGTCTGAGTGATGCACTTGGTTCAAAGCTAAGTTATTTACTTTGAGTCAATTCCTACTTAATATATATATATATATATATATATATATAAATATATA
>ML290806.1:9547-93779 GCA_005239495.1 Nicotiana undulata | reverse complement strand
AAAAAAAAAATATATATATATATATATATATATATATATATATATTTTCTTTTTACGGTGCATTCATATTCTAAAAATCCTAAATTTCTGAGTATATATTAGTAATTTGTGCTGTCAATTAAGAGGGTTGATATCACTCTTAAGGTTATATGGTTCTTGCTTATGTCCCACACTTTATACCTACTCTTTCTTCTTAATAATATCATGAATGAATATGTTACTTATTAGGAATGAGGAACTAGAAATTTAGTATAAGAAAATTCGTCAGTTGTCACTAAATCTGAATTAATAACTTGCAGCTTTGCACTTTAAAAATGGATTTTGAGCTAGATTTACATGATTTTTTAATTCATATATTTCACTTAACTATATTTTTTTTTAATAAAGAAATTATTCAGAGGGTTTAACGCTTTTCTTCACTTTTCACGTGTAACAACATTGACGGCAAAAGACCTCTGTAGCTCATTAATAGCCAGTTTGATCAAGCTTCTCCAAAGTTAAAAACATTTCTTTTTATAATCTTTTTTTCCAAAGTTAAAGTGTTTGGCCAAGTTTTTAAAAGAAAAAGTACTTTTGAGTAAAAACATAAGCAATTTTGGAGATGCAGAAAAAGTAGCTTCTCCCCAAAAGCATTTTTGAGAAACATACACTTAACAGCAGTCTTGAAAGTTTGATCAAACACTAATTAGTCTCATTTCTTTCCTACGCAAATATAACAATATAACGTTGAGAATTGGTGCTTTGGAGTTTGGTCCTTCTTTATAGCTTGTTTCGATGGTTGTTATCTATCATGTTATTTATGTCGTGTTGTTAATATATCTTTTATTTGGTTAGACTGTATCATATTGTAGAACAATTGATATGTTTACATAAATATCCCTAACTGTTGTAGATATTAGATTTGTCAACAAATTCATAAAAATAATTTGACAAATTTTCCCTAAATTTATCACCAATTATGCCCTTGTAAATATACCACGTTCTTAAACATGCAACTCTGAATTACTTAAAACAACAAGATGATGAAAATAATATTAAAAAAAATAATCAACTTTTGAATTGAAAGGAATAAAGAAAAGGAATGAACCTTTTGTTTACCAAGATCATTACTTAAGGATATGTACAAAGTTCTCAAATCGTATGTTACATGGCATATACAAAGAATTATATCACGGTATAGAAAAAAGTAGCTGCAAATTGAAACTAGAAGATGAGAAATATTTATAATATAGCAATAAAGTAGGGGCGGAACCCCTTTGCTGAAAAATTACACTGTATATATATGGAAAAATTTAATTTTTTACCTTTACATATTAAGTTTTAAATTCCCTTGACTCAATCCAAAAGTGTAGCTTACTGGTCAAGAGAGTTCAAACCTTTGTAAGAATCATAGATTCAATTTCTACTAGCTATAATTCTTTTAACTTTTTTCTTTTTGAACGTCCTTCGTGGAGATCCTGCCTCCGCCTGAATATGAGGGTAGAGTTAAATAAAAAAGGTTAGAATAAAGGGCAAGACAGAATTACTATTAAATACTTAATAACAAAGGGTATGGTGGAAAAGTAAAATACCAAATCAGTCATTACATTACATAAATGAACCTTTTCATCGTTAAGTAACGATGTATATAACAATACAATATAATAAAATTTAAGTAACAATAAAAATAAATATTATATTACAATAACAATACAATACAATACAACATGTAACTTCGCAGTTAAAAGATTCTTTCATGTATTCTCTCATTTCTCTATTTTTTTTCCCTTGGGCTCAGGGGCGGACCTAGAGCATTAACTACGGATTCCCGAGAATCCGGTAATTTTTGCGTAGACTTTATATTTATATTAAGAAATTCACTAAATATTTATAAATATTTAATTGTGTACTTAGATATTATTGCATATTAACTTAAAATTACGGTAGAAATCCATAATCCTCAAATCTTGAATCTAGCTCTCTGCTTGGGTTGAATGTTCTAGGGGAAGCAAAGGAACAGTGAGTCAATGTAAGGGGAAATGTTAGATGAGAGAAGGCAAAGTTGAACTTTCAAACCCAATATATTTAAATGCGATTCACGATTCACTAGTGACAACACATGAGTATCTTTTTGTATCTTCTAAAAGACGAGTGATCACACAGTTCATGGTCATGTTGAGCAAATGACCTTTTCTAATAAAGAGGAGTAATTAACTTACTACTATTTCCTTTCTTCAGGTCCAGTTTAGTTATTAAATTACAAAATTGTAATTTATTTTTCGTTTTATAACTATTTAAGGGTATTTAATTGGAAAGTACCAACCAAACATTACGGGTGTACATGGACCCAGGTTGGTTCGGTTTTTATCAAAACCGAACCAAACCCATTATATCGGTTTGGATTGGTTCGGTTTTGTCGGATTATTCGGGTTTTCGCTTTTCTTTTTGTTATATGAATATTAATCCAATCTTACTTTTTTAAAGTTATAGATAATGTTTTGATAAGTGAATATATGTTTAGTAAATATTGAAAAAATTAACAAACATATGATCTATTAAAATATTCTAATGGGAGATTTTTTTTAGTAATACATGATAGTTATTTTCTTAGCCATATAACAATAATTTTCGTTAATGTACGCTTTCTAGGTTAACACGTGAGAGAATCCCAAATATTTCAATATTTTCTAAAGAAAATTTAATATAAACTCTTAAATATATATATAAAAATTATGTATTTATATGTCGGTTTGGTTTAGGTTTTTTTACTCAATACCAAACCAAGTCAAACCAAACCTTATCGGGTTTAATTTTTTAACCGATTTGATTTAATTTTCCGATTTAATACAATTTTCCGGTTCGATTTAAACGCACCTACCAAATATTATTGTTCCTCGACTTTTACTCCCTCTCGGTATGTTTCCTTTTGTTGGACGTCGACTTATTTGGCACAATTTTGTTCCCTTCCTTAAGAAGGTGACATTTTACGTGGTTGCAGTAATATGTGTACAAATTTATAAATCAATAACTGATGGGATCGAAATAACATGGTGCATGCGAAAACTAACAATACAAAACTTGATGAACGATAAATCATGATGACAAAAGAAAATATACTAAACTAAGCATAATAATAATGGTTTGGTCAATTGACCTACATATGATAAAACTAATATAAATGAAAAAAAACTATCGAGAGAAAAATCTCCCCCCAAACAAAACTCTTTAATGACTACATTGTGGATGCTATTGTTGTTGTTTTTTTGTGAGAACTAGAGGTCCTTATTTATAGATGTGCAAAGTTTGTCTTCCAAGAAAAGGATAAGACATATTAAGGAGATTTAATCCTTTTAGGAGTCTTTTTCCATTCCTTAAAAAAAAAAAAGAATCCTAATAAAATTAGAAATTTAGGGCAAAATCCTAACAATAACATCAACAATTGTTTTTAAACTAGTAGGCACAAGAAGTGAGTGCCTTGGCAACTACGTCCGAAAACTCAAAATAGACAAACTCCCCTATCATTTTCTCCACATTAAATGAGAGCGACTTACCCCTCTGTCTTTTATATTTTTTTTAATATTTATTTTAGCCCATTAAGTTATTTCCGCCAGCTAGGGTAGTGGCGAAGCATTACTGATCAATTCACGTATCACTTGATACAAACGACTTCTGTTTTTCCGCCGGACCACAGTCTTGACCTCCGATCGAGCTACGAACACGAATAGATAGGTGGTTAGGGGGGGAGAGGGCCGGCTGGGCCTGCCTTTTCAATCAAGAAGAAAGCATTGCCCGGCTTAGATGAGCCTTTCGATTATGATTTGTTAGCACAACTAGCTAATGTACCAGCTAGAATTACCTTGTTGAGGTTGTCACCTGACATCCGACAAGTGTCAAGGCTCTATCAGAAGCCGATAAGTCTCCTTAGTAGTCTACGATCCCCAATGCCTTACTACTAGCCCTTGGGCTTGCCTTACGCTTTCATTCAAGCTAACTAGACAGGTAGGCAATCCCATCCCCAACGCAGATTCAAGTAACCCAAGCATGCCTATTCTCTATTACACGCATCGGGGCCATTTTCCTAGAGGAGGTTTTTTTCTGTTAGGTTAGCGCTTGCAGGTTCAATCTCTCTTACTTTTTCTATTCTAATAGATTCCACTTCGCTTTCTTGCACGACTTCCTCTTTGCTTAAAAAAAAGAGGGCAAGACAAGTAAGTAAGCAGTGATCTGAACCAAAGCACAAGCTTTGAAATAGAAAGAAAGATAGAAGGAAAGCAAGAAAGAACTATCTGACTTTGCTATCTTTCTATGAGCTCCTAGGAAAGAGATCCTACTCCTAAAGAAAGGAAGTCTTTGATAAAGCAAGAGACGACTATAAAAAAAAACTGACTTTTCCATTTACCGGAAGAAAGGTCGGGCTACTCTTCTTTTTTGTCGATCGAGCCGCTTTCCCTCATTCCACTCGTCCAGCCCTCTTCACGAACCTTTTTTTAGTACTCCTTGAGCTAATCCCTTATTTTTTTCGAGCATTAAGCTTAGTTAGCTTAGGAGCTGAGGTACGAGACAAAAAGGGGAGTTTCCCTCGACTAAGCAGTTTCCACTAGACCTTTGGCTAATAGTTTAGTTGTTCCCAGAGGAATTCAATCTGGGCGTCGTCCCTTCTAGTGACCGAACCTTCAGTTTGGCTCTTGGAATCCTGAATATGCCAATAATTAATTAATTGTACTAATCCACATATGTCTCTCTCCCATCAATCGGTACTACCCACTATCCTTTCCCCCCAAAAAAGGGGTCCAGAAAAGTGTGGCTGATTTGTTCTTTTACCATGTCAGCCACACTCTCATTTAGTCGATCTTGATAGTCCGAATACGAGAAGTGTCTTAATCTAGACACTCACCATCTTACTCCAATGCTACCTCGTTCCTATCTTCTTTTGACAATACCAGAACATCCTCTGCGCCGTGCCCTGGATATGCCATTTCCGCCTAATCCGAAACCGCTCTTTGGTTTAGGATAGATTCGCACCGTAAGCGAAAATACCGTCAATAAGAACCGATTGCTTGCCGCAACAGAGTGCTTTGCCCCATGAGTATAGAATATTATGTCACAATGGCATGGCATAGCCATTTTTAGATGGTTATAGTAAAATAGTTAGCACTTACAAAATTATTAAAAAGCAACCACTATTTAATGAGGAGATATAATATGGACAACAGTACCATGTTGAAACACGGATAGTTCCACAACGATATGCTAGACTATGGAACTCACGCGTATAAACTTTCTAACATATTATGTTGGAACTTCAACGTATTATGAATTCTAGCACAATATGCTGGAATTATTGGAACAACAGTTTCTCTTACCAGTTCTTATCTGCTAGACGTAATCTTTATCTTTTATGTTTATCCTTTTAGTTACATAGTACATCTAAAGTTATCGTCTCATTTGGAGTTATATTTTCAGTTAGTTTATTTTGATTCTTTGCATTGAATTAATCTCCTAATACAAGAAATATTCTTAGGTAAACTTGTATCTAAACTCAGCTTGCTATTCAATACCATACACAACTTTTCCATCATTTCTTAAGTCCTTGTAGGATTCTTATATGATTAAAATTTGAACTCCAGCATATGATGATGGTGGAACTTTCTCAGATTTTAAGGCTCAAATATTTGTTACTTCCAGGGAGTCCTGTTCTAAGAGCTAATAATTCAACAAAAAAATAAAATAATAATAATAATAGAATGGGACAGATTTACTATATAATACTTAGTACCCCATAATCCAATTGCTTTTACGGTTTCTGAAGACTCCAACTAAAAGAGACTCTGTCGGTATTTAATTTAAATAATCCATCCACAGGTCGCTAACAGATGAGTACACAATACAATAGTGAGTTTAGTACCAGATTCAGTTGCTTTGTTTATGACAAGATTTAAAGAAGAATAACCGTACCTTCTTATAGTCAAAGCAGTTGTTATTGTGGTTCAGCCAGACATGCATGTCAAATTTTAAAGGAAAGAAATCAGACCAAGATAGATCGTCTTTCCTATAATTAGCCACATGCATGTATATCATCTAGAGAATTATAGTTTGCTTGTATTATCCCAGAAGAATCTAGCATACTTACAATTCATCAATATGTGAAGAGAACTTTCACATTGATCCTCGCAAGAATTGGAGTTGCTATAAGAAATAATCCTTCTCGCCAATAGTAGTTGAGCTAGAGATGTCAAAACAGGTCAGTGCAGCCCAAGTCCCATGGGCTTTTAAATTTGGTGGGCTAGGACGGGCCAGTCCGCCGTATGAATGAGCCTTAAAATGGCTAGCCCTAAGATGGCCGCGGGTTAGGACGGGCCGGCCCTTCAAAATTTTTTCCTTTAAATCCTTAAATATTTTTTCGTGACATATAGTCGATTAATCATGTAAATAACTTCCGTTAGCTTAGAGCGTATAAAAAGCTTGATATTTGACGGGGAATCTCGTAATTGAAATACAAATTATCTCTTGCTCTTCTTTTTTAAAGCTACATGAATATTTTCTTAATACTTTTCTTTCATTTTCCTCAAACTCAGGGATTGTTTCAATAAGTTTATATGCTGAGGTTTTAAATATAGGATTAACATTATTTGTTGATTTCATCATTATACTCCATAAAATTATTAAAATTCCTGAAATTTGCTAGTGGTCAATTTTTCTTTTTGTGTGTGTATATATTATACTGATCTTTTTTCTATACTGAAGAAAAGTTTAAATATTAATACTATATTAAAGTAATCCAAACTGATCATTGGCCACTTAAAGTAATATTTTCTTTTGAAAAAAGATTTTATTGGCCAACTAAGACTTTTCGGAGTCTGTTATTAATTAAGCAAAAAATAAACTAATTTCATATTCTATGCATGTCAAAAATCTAAATTCTAGTTGATATGGAAGGGCAAATGAGCAATCTAGGGTTGGGAAATGACGATTATAGTTAATAGTTTTTTTTAGTTTTTACTTTTTTAAATATTAAATATTTAATAGTAATTAATTTGAATTTAATTAATCTTTGGCCCATGAGCCGGCCCAGGCCCAACTTCGGTCAAGCCTCAAGGGTCAGCGGGCTGACTTGGCCGGGCTCCTTCCCAAGTAGCAGGCTGTGTTGGGCTGATTTTGGCGGCTCTAATAAAAGCCTATCATGTGCAGCAAGCCAGATAAAGTTCTTTATTTTGTTGAGAGTCTTAAGCTTTCAGATTCATGTAAAGCATCTGTCATCTTCAGTATTCATATTAATAGTAGAGCATTCTTCCACAAGTTTTTTAGAAGTTGTTTCGCGATTTCAGCTTTGGAAAGAACAATCTTAATATTGCCCGCAATATTCATTTGCATAAATATTAGATTTAATCTGTTAAACTTACCTCAGTGCTTAAATAGGACTTTTCTTCAGCAGTGGTAGTTTTAGCAATAGCAGCTTCCTAGTATGTATAAAGTACAATATCAAAGATCTAAGACTCCAATGCTGCAAACACAGGATATTCAATCGTTAATGTTTTGATGAGTTATAAACTTAAATATAATGTTAGATTCAGAAATGATTTATGTATTCTTAAATGTTTATTGATGTCCTCATTTGAGCGAAACATCTGAATACAATTTCAAACATAATGATGATTTAATATGAATTTAACCTAGTTCTATGATCTTTAATGCACCAATTAGTAATATTTATTATCTTTGGATAAATAATTAAAACTAATCACATATCTAAAATTATCGATTTAATGACTACAAAAATAAATGAGTAATCTTTGGGAAATCCATAGTAATGTGGAGACGTCAAAAGAATTGTGGATTGCGCTTGAAAGGAAATTCAAAATTGAGGATGCCGGTTTGAAGAAACTTGTGGCCGCTAAATTTTTGGACCACAAAATGGTAGATAGCAAGTCTGTTATTACCCAAGTCCAGGAATTGCAAGTGATTATTCATGATCTCCTTGCTGAAGGTATAAGTCGAATTAATACTTATGTTGAAAGTATTAAATATATTATTATTACTAACAAAATTTTCATTGAAGGTCTTGTCATTAATGTCACGGCCCAATTTTTCCCACCGTGAACTGTCGTGACGACACCTAGTCTCTATGACTAGGTAAGCCTATTATTGCGGAATTGAAAGAAAACATAAAGATAAAAGCCAACAAATGAAAGCTTGATGATGCTCTTTGGGCTTACCAGACCGCCTTCAAGACCCCAATAGGTATGTCTCCTTATCGGTTGGTGTATGGCAAGGCTTGTCATCTACCAGTGGAATTGGAGCATAAGGCACTATGGGAATTGAAGAAAGTGAACTTGGATTGGGAGACAACTGCAAATCTTAGAGTTGATCACCTCATGAGCTAGATGAGTTCAGATTCCATGCATATGCTAGCTCTTCTTTGTACAAAGAGAAAATGAAGTACCTCCATGACAAATATGCCAAAGACTGGGAGTTCAAAGTGGGAGACTTGGTGCTTCGTTTCAATTCTAGGCTTCGTCTCTTCCCGGGTAAACTCAAGTCCAAGTGGAGTGGCCCGTTTGAAGTTGTGTTGGTTACGCCCTTTGGTTCTCTTGATCTCAAAAACAAGAATGGGGAGATTTTTCGTGTGAATGGGCACCGGGTCAAGCATTATCTGGGTAAATTTGTTGATGGCCATGTGGTGGCTTTGTTGAAATTCCTTTGAACATGGTAACTTGCGTCGTGCCGCGATGTTAAATCAGGCACTTCTCGGGAGGCAACCCAAGCGTTTTATTTTCTTTGTTTTTGGTTATTTTTGGTAGGATAGATTTTTTGTGAACTAACCAGTTGTGAAGTTGATGCAGGACTTGGTAGATGCATTGTAAGTGAAAATTTGGAAACTGGGCAGAGTAGATAAAATTTTGCTGCAGCGGTCAAAAATCTGCTGTCAGCGGTGACCAAGCGCTGCAGTGGAATACGACCGCTGATAGCGGCCCATTTGGTCCCTAAAACAAGCTCTCTGAATCTCCACTCCGCTTCAGCGTTTACTATTTCACTGTCGAGGAGTGCACTTCGCTGCTGTGATGGAATTCCGCTGCAGCGGTGAAGATGAAAATCCAGTAGATCTGAAATAACCAAAAGTGCGATCAGCGGTAAAAATCCGTTGCTGCGCTAGGTAGGTCGGTCGTGGGTCCCAACTGTTTAGTATATATACTAAGGGACCCTCACTTTTTACCCTTTTCTCCCATTCGCTACTAAACCCTACATAGTTACTGTGCTTTCACTCCTTCACTGCTCATCTAAGATTTTAATTTCATTCTTCATCTACCTTCAATTACTAGTATGTTCCATGTTTTAATTTTTGTTAATTAATTATTTGTTCTTAGTTTTAGGTCGTTTTATTATATTTTCCTTTTATTTATTTTTGTATAGAGTTAATACAACCCTAATGTTAAAAATTGAATTGTTAGTGTGTTTTACAATGTGGGGTAATACTTTCTGGGTTCTTATGTGGGTAAAAGGGTGATTCATACGTACATTTTCATGAAAACTTTTCAAATTTTGATTAACCCTAACCTAAGTGCACTGTGTTCACGACCTCCGCTGCAGTATTTCAGAATTCCGCTGACAGCAGAGGTCCAAAAGCTCCTATTTTCAATTTAAGAGTTCAGCTGCAGCGGTCTAGAATTCTGCTGTCAGCGGTCCTGTGCAACGCTGTAGCGTTCATTAAAACGCGGTCACCGGTTCCCAGGTTCAGAGAGTTAACTCTCAGAAGTTCCCACTTTCCTCTGCAGAGACCAGATTTCCGCTGTCAGCGGTACAAAAATCCGCGGTTCGCGTTTCATAGATTCAGAGAGGGGTAGTATGAATCCCCTAAGTTCGCTGCAACGGTTCTTTTCTGTTGACAACAGTTTGGTTATGTGTGCACTGTTTCTCCCTCTGCTTCTGCAATTCTATCTAGTACTTAGGTACACTATATTGACAATGTTTGTTACATATGGTGAGATCAAGAGGTGGACTGGAAAAGCAACTCGGGAGAGGCGAATCTTCAAGGGGTCGAGGCAAGGGGAAGCAACAAAATCTCTTGGGCCCGGCACAAGCTATTGGGAAGAAACAAAAGAGAAAAAGAGCCAGTCCCGAAGTGTCGGAGTCCAGTGAATACTTGACCTCTCGTGAAGCCTCAGAGAGACAGAGCGGGGAAGCTCTAGTAGCTGCATTATCAAAGCCTCGGAGACTCATCAACGAGCCCACTAGATCAAAGTCTTCTGATGATTCCTCTAACCACTCAGCCACTCCTCCAGAAGGCACAGGTGCAGCCCAGTCGGCAGCTCATTCAGTAGCCCCTCCTTCCATCAACCTCGAGTAATCAGATGATGGACCTGATGATGGGAGGGGTGGAGAAACTTTAGTACATCTTGCTGGTATTCAAAGGACCAGAAACCCTGCAACATGGGAAGACTAGTTTGTTTATTAACCGGCCTACCATTAGTTCAGAGAAATGTGGCCTCGGAGATCTCTCATCCCGGAAAGGCCCTTCATCATCAAGGACCTCCTACCCCTCAATCCCAATGTGAAAACAGTTCTTAGAAAGGGAGGGGTGGGACCTTTTTAATACCCAGGTGGTTGATACAAATGAGTATGTAGTGAAAGAGTTCTACACTAATGTGGCATTCATCAAAAAAGATACATACCTCACCAAAGTTTGCAACAAGAAAATCTTGTACAATGGAAGCGCTTTCAATGAATATGTGGGTTTTGGGAAGGTTGATGAGACTAGGTATTTGGAGAAGGTGAATCAGGAAGATTTGGCTCGCCCGTGGTTGGCTTCTGTCATTGCTGCTCCAAGGACTATACCGGATTGGTTGGTTACAGGCGCCCCTATCAGGAGGAGTACTTTGAGTTTTGAGGCCCGGGGATGGGCCACATTTGTGTGCAGCAGGATAGACCCCATTCTACATGATAATGATATGCCCTTTTCCAGGGCGGTGATAGTAGGGCTATTATGGACAAGATCATGATTAACGTCGGGAACATCATGTGCAGAGTAATAGAGCGGGTTGTGAAGAGGAATGAAACCTCTTATCCTTTCCCCCATTTCCTGACTATGTATTTCCGAGACAACGAGATTGAGGGGAGGGATTTTGATACATTTATGCAACCCCGGACAGTTTTCTCTTAGTATCATTTGAAGGGGTCTGACAACCCCAAGCAAAGAGGGAAAGCCTCCACCTCTGCAACCCCTGGTACTTCCACAGCCACAGAGCCTTCCGTTGCTGTTGAAGGCTCCGTCCCTTCTAAGGGGCCCACTGCTGCTGCTGTCCCTGATCCTTCATCAGACCCTGCTATACCCATACCAGTCTCAGTGCCATCATCATCCACCTATCCTCATACAGCCCTGAAGGTGTCCCAGACTCTAGTTGGTATCACCAACTGGCTGCAGATAGCCTCTTCTAGACTTTCTGATCTTTTTTCTACAGTGGCAGCCCAATCAGCTCCAGCGACCATTGCATTGCCTCCTACTCTGGAGGAAACATTGAAGAGCATGGTGGACAACCAGAAGAAGATCATGGAGAAATTGGGGAAGCAATAGGAGGAGATCACTTATTTGGGCAAGTATGTGAAGAAAATGAATAAGGCCCAGGATGATTCAAAGAAGGTGCAGAAGAAGATGCTGGAGCCTCAAAAAGTTTTGGTGAAGGAGATGGTCAAAGTTGCTGCTGCGGGGGACATCCCCCTTGATCTTTTGCTAGGAGAGTCTGGGCCCACTGACCCGGCTGTGGATGAGGCAGACCTTCCACCGACTTCAGTTCGTAGAGGTGCCATTCCCCAGACGGAGGACATGGAGATTCAGCTAGAGGAGCCCGAGGGCCAGACTTCCACACAAGCACATGACCCTCCTATCACCACCGGCGCAACACCTTCTTCATCTTTCCCTGCTGATCCTTCTCCTATGCAGCCGCATGCACCTTAGGGAGTTTCCTCTTACTCTCTCTCACCACTCTCCCCTGTGTTATATTTTGGTTTGATAGCATTGAGGGCAATGCTAGGTTTTATTGGAGGGGGTGTCCTCTACTTGTTGGGTGATAAATTTAGACAATTTGATTGATTTTTGGGTTGTAATAACTGTTAATACTCTTTTTCTTTCTCTTATTTACATTACCGTACTTTTTTTATTTTGGTATGTGTATATTCAGATTCCGTACCCTATAATATGTATATATTCATCCCCTATTGTAAATATTCCTTTTGTTTTTCGTATTTTCTACTTTATAACTTCTTTAATTTTTTCCATTTGTAGTCTAACTTCTTATTTTATTTAGTAGCTTCTTTTTAATTTGAAACTTCTTCTTTTCCTTTTTGCGCTGTCAATAAGCCCCTGGTTTTCTTAAGGCCACGGTTCTTTCCAGGGGTGGAAATTGTGCGAACCGGGTGTCTCTTCCCTACGACAGACGGTGTGACGACCTTCTTAAGGGATTGAGTCAGTTTTTCATTTTTCTTTTTGTTTTATTTTGTTTCAGTAGTAACGAATAAATGTGATTCAAATAGAGATTCACTTGGTACCAACAGATCTACCTTTGACCTTATGGTTAAATACAAATTACAAATGAGGCTAGTTCTAGTTGTGACCTTCAGAGTCTTGAGTTGACTAATACTGTCGTCAAATGGTGTTCATGGCTATATTTGAGCTTCAAATTTTAACCAAGATTGTTGTGGGCCCTCGACTCGATACTCTTAAGCAATCCTAAGGCTTGTGGGGCGAGGTTTGAAATTACATATCCCGAGTACCGTACCGATAAGTCTAGAACTTGCCCTGAGTGTTTGTATAGGCGAAATCTTAAGTGAGCTCGACTTGTGAGATGATCATAGGCCTTCCTTGACTCCCTATTGAATTTGAAAGACCTCTTTAGCCTACCTTGACAAGATCCCTAGTCAAACCCTTTGATCCTAAGACTACTTTTTCAAAAACCATGTTTTTAACCGTCATTCGTTCTCTAAATACCCTCTCTTGGCACCCATTCTTTCCTTGATCACTCTTGATGAAGAATAGGAAAAAATCATAAGTTTGGGTGAGAGACGAGGAAATGCATAGTGATGAAAGGCTTGGTTATAAAAAAAATGGGACAAAGAAAAGGTTGAAAATCATAATGAACCAAAAAAGGGTGAAAGAAAAAGCAAAAGTTTGAAAAAGAGGTTGAAATGATGAAAAAGAAAGAAAAAGGGAAGAAAATGAGCCCAAAGTAAAAGAAAGAGTGACTACGAGTCTCTCTAGATTCCCCAAGGAAAATTTGTGACTCAAAGAATCAAGAGTGTCATGTGCAAAAATGTGAACAATTGGAGTGCTTAATGGAAGATGTTCTACCAAAGTTCATTGTGACCAAATTCGATCCAAAAAGCCTCCATTACAACTCGACAAAGCCCAATAGGATCTCAAGTTGAGTGAGCTTACATTAGTGGTGATTTACACGAGGGGAAAGCCTATGGTACGAAAGGACGGACTTGAGGCATTCTTTTTAGAGTGAAGAGAGCACCCCACGATAAACCCAATTTTGAGAGACATTCTTTATGGAAAGGTGAGACTAAGGAGAGTAGAGGAGGAAGAATCTGGGATCCACAGTGATTGAGGTAAAAGAGAGAAGCTCTATGACGACCTTAGTCAACTCTTGAAGCTTTGGTGTTACGTTAGACCTAGTGAGCTAGAAAATCATTGCATAAGTTTGTCAATAATTCATTTGTGTTGAGGATAGTCGTTAGTCCCAATTGAAGATTGATGAATCACATCTCAATGTCTGAAATACTTTATCTTTTCTTGTTACGGAAGTGGGAGTTATTTTGTTTGCGTGAGGACAAGCAAAGCCTTAAATTTGGGGGAGTTGATAACTAGTGATTTGTACTACTATTTACTCCCTTTTTATTAGGTTTTTGAGGCAACAATTGGCCTAATGAACCCCACATTTTGATGCAAGTGGTTTGAATTGCAGGAACTGGGTTGATGTGTAAATATTGATCCAAAAGACCTCGGAAAGAAGCAGAACTTGCAAAATCTCATAACCAAGATGGAACGCTGCAACGCCCACTTTTTCCCTGCAGCGTTTGTTCCATCGCTGCAGCGGATTTCCCTTCGCTGCCACGCTGCAAACTTCAGAGAGATGTTTTTCAAGGCTATCAAAAGCGCTGTCGGTGCTACTTTTCCACTGTAGCGGTTCACTTGTCGTTGTAGCGCCCATTTATCCGCTAGACGTGGTTGTTAATATCCAGAGAGTTGGCAGCAGGGGAAATTCAAGATTCCGTAGTCAGCGTACTTATTCCGCTGCCGCGCTCCAGCCACCGCTGCAACGTTGTATTTATCCGCTGGGCGCAAAAAGGGAGATTCAGAAAGTTATAAAGTTCAAGACCGCTACAACGTTCATTAATCCGCTGCAACGTAAGCGTCTTCGCCCCAGCGCTCAGAATTACGCTGGGAGCAGATTCTCTGTAGGGGCATTTTTGTCCAGTATTTTCAGCCATGTATAAATAGATATTTTCTTCATTTTTAGGGCATCAGTCGTTTTGGGGAACGCGTGAATAGTAGTTTTAGCTATTTTGAGTTATTTTAGCTTAGCTTTAACCATATTTCTTCAATTATTATCTTGTAATTTACAATTATGAGCTTAAATTCATCTTCTACTTGTGTTTCTTCATCAAATATGAGTAGCTATACCCTTAAGCTAGGGTTGTAACCCAACCCTAGTGTGGGTAATTTTATGGGTTTTCAACTTTAGAGTAATTTTGTGTATGGGTGTTTGGCTTTTAGCTTAATTTGTGCATAAATCTCAGAATTAGTGATTTCAAACACTAATTCAAGCCTTAATGACTAGGGTTACTATTGAGAAAGATGACCCCAAGTCTAGGTAATTAGGCTAACATAATATTGAGGGAAATTTAAGAGATTGATAGCCCCAATAAAAGGGTGTATTCTAGAGATAGCTAAACCCGATTTGAGCCATTGAAACACCCAATTGTTCTTGAGAAAGCCAATTTGGGCAAAGTCACCCATATTACCGAGAGGTAGAGCGTGAGTATCTTAGCATGGGGTTATGCCAATTATCCCTATTTCACAATATCATTCTCAATCTTAGACCCGTTAGTCACTCACCTAGGAGGAAGTCACAGCCCTAGTCCCTTTATCAACTGAGAAAACCCTAAAAAAGATATTAGTTAGCTAGTTCGTAAATTCAAATAGACTAAACCGTAGTATAATTGCAAACACTTTTGATGAGAAGTCCAATTATAAGCATGACACACCACTAGATCATTTAGGAACTCAACTCGCACAATCATAACTCCATATGGAAATTGATCCCGACCCTTCGGATAAAAGCTGCATTGACCCCTGCCTTGCTACTATTTAGTGGTATAGGTGGGCACCGATCAATATGCCATAATAATTTGACTAAAGTAAGTAAGAAGAAGTTGAATGGCTCTAGAATTTCTTGTAAGACATTCCATTTTGGCCCAAACCGTCTGCACCAATATGCATACATCGTGATAGTCAAGCGATAATTGGAAGGGCTGGGAGCGTTATGTATAATGGTAAATCTCGTCATATACGAACAATACATAAAACTGTTAGAACATTACTCTCGAGAGGAATTATCATGATTGACTATGTAAAGTCAAGCGATAATGTGTCGGATCCACTTACAAAAGGCCTAACTAGAGAGGTAGTTGAGAAATCATCGAGGGGAATGGGACTATGGCTGAGAACAAGTTATTGTGGTGGTAACTCTACCTAAATACTGGAGATCCTAAGATATATGTTCAAGGAGATCAAGAAAAGATATTTATGACGGTTCAACATTGTCAACTAAAATTTTGGTTCATTCTCATGACGAGACAATGTTGAGTACCAAAGATAAAACATTAAGGCTTTTCAATGATTTCTAAATTTTATACGGGGTATATCAAATAGTGTATCTACAGGATGACACGTTTAGGAATAACCTATGTAAGTGTAAGTGTTAGCCGCTTCAAGGAGAATTTTGTAAGGCCAGTTCTCTACGCACTTATCAAACCAGGTGGGTTTCATGGCTGAAACGAACACAACAATAAGAACCAAGGACGGTTAAGTGTTGATTGTGCGACTTATGATTGTCTATGTATACACCAAATTCGACGGTTCAAAGATATCAAATCTACCGATTGACCGAGTATATCCGACATAAGTTCACTACGCAAAGTTCAAAGGGAAACCTACTTATCCAAATGCGATTAATTCTTGCTTTTGAATAACACAGTTTACATGTATATTTCCATGATATAGCCGTTCCCCATTCATGTGGGGGATTGTTGGGTCTTTAAAACTTATTTTAGCTTAAAAGAGGGTGAATGGGAAATGGAGGGAAAATTAAATATTTGAGTTTCCTCCTTGATAAAGGGACATTGTCCCATATTGGAAGAGGAAACAACTTTTAATGGGTATATATACAATTTCTCTTCTTCTAGATCTTAAAGAGTTAAGAAGAAGGAAAGTCTCGCGCCGCCGTCGTCGCTCGCTCGCTCGAATCGGCTTCGACTTTGGATTCAGAGTTGGATTCAGATTTAGATTTTCTCAAATGATCGATTGATTTGAGTCATTTTTCCATGTTTGAGTACATTTGGAATGTTGCTAATTGGTGCACGGGTTGCACGAGTTATGGTTTTAGATTGAATCGATGTGTCATGCCACTAGAGTGGACTGGTTGGATGAGATGAGGTCATTGGACCTAGAATGGATACTATCAGAATTGATTACAACATGTTGGAAGGATAAAATCGAATGTCGGCTTAGAAACTTTGCTATAGTTCTTATCGAATAAGGGGGAGATTCCACAACTGGTTGATCTAATGAATGGTTATGGTTTTCTGCGTGTTTCTTTCATCATTTGCAGTATATGAAAGAAATAGTATCACCATACTCTGAGTGTCAAAATAATTATCAAGAAGGACTGAGTGAAAAATCATAACATATCAAGTGAGGAATATAAGTAAAATAGCCACCAAGGGGTTAAACAGATCGACACTAGGCCCCAAACATGGCTTACATCCCAAATATATCAAAAATATATCAATACTATTAAGCACATGCTTTAAAAGCGATTTCGCAACTCAATAGTCTCCTAAAAAGGAATATATTTCCAAATTCCCAATTTGTGCACTCCAAAATCGTGAAAGGATGCAAAGTCCGGGGTTTCATACCCTCAGGACATGATTTAAAAATATTACTTACCTCGAACTAGTCTGAAAAGCTACTCTGCAATACGCTTGCCTCTCGAATCAACTTCCGAGTGCTCCAAATCTACCAAGTTCAGATTTTTATCATCAAATTATGCTAAAGGAATGAATTCCAATTGAAAAATATCGATTTTAAGCACAAAACCCGAAATCAGTCAAAACCCGACCCCTAGGCCCGCATCCCGGAACTCGACTAACTTTTTACCAATTTTTTTTTCATCATCTCACGAGTCCGTACATATAAAGAACTCGAAAATCGGAGTTCGTTTGACCCCTCAAACCATCCCTAGAAGGTCTCATAATCTCAAGCCCTAACTCCATCTTTTTCTACTGATTTTCATGAATTAAACACTGATATTTTGTTCCTTAATCACAAATAATCGAGTTTTAGGGTCCAAAATCCTTACCTCAATGAAGAACAATGATTTCCTTTCTTCAAAATCGCTTTAAAGCTCTTTTCCCGTTCAAAAATGGTGTAAAAGGGTTTAATGGTCGCAGAGGGTTTATTTAAATACTGTTCATGCATTTTACTGTTCATCCGAGTTACTGTTCATGCTTCTGTGAAAAAATGCAGCAGCTTTTCTTCTAGTCTAAATTGATCTGTTAACCTTTCGAAATCCACCCGAGGCCCTCGGAATCTCAACCAAATATATAAACACGAACTTAGTCGAGGCTTTAAAACACGCTAAACAACACTAAAATTTTGAATCGCGCCATGAATCGAATTGTGAGATTTCAAATTTTCCAACTTGTATATTTTGCGCCGAACATATCAAATCAATTCGGAATGACTTCAAACTTTTCACACGAGTCATAAACGACGTAACGGCATTGTTCCAATTTCGGAATCGAAATCCGACCTCGTTATCAAAATTTTACCCTTCGGTCGGACTTTTCCGAAATCTTATATTTTTCCAACTTTCGCCAAAATTCGTCGAATTATCCTACGGACTTCCAAACCCAAATCTGAACATACGTCTAAGTCCGAAATCACCGTAAGAAGCTATTGGAATTATCAAAAATCCATTCCGGTGTCATTTACTCAAAAGTCAACTCTCCGGTCAACTCTTTCTATTTAAGCTTAGAAATGAGAATTTTTCTTTAATTTAAATTCCGAATCTTCCGAAAACTAATCTTGACCACACACGCGAGTCATAATACATATTGCGAAGATACTCGAGACCTTAAGTCACTGAACGGAGCATAAATTCTTAAAACGACAAGCGGGGTCGTTACATTCTCCACCTCTTAAAGAAACGTTCGTCCTCGAACGTTCTAAGAATTATTTTGAGGTTACAAAATTGATGATATTACTTTTACACCTATACTCATGGTTGATTCCACGCCACCGTATTTGAGATAAGCCCGACAACATCATCTCATTTGAGATTAATCCTTTTATTAAGATTTGTAAAAACTTTAAGATCAATTCCTTACACTCCAACATTTTCAAAAGGCCTAATTTTCACAACAACGCATGGTTTTTAGTCTCAACCAGCTATAGCAACTCGTGCCTACGCACATGATAGTGTTGAAGTACTTAATTTTTTTTAGGGTATTACATTCTCCCCCGCTTAGGATCATTCACCCTTAACCACATAACATAACTTATCTCTTCTTTTGCACGTCTTAATCTTCCAAATTTTTCTAACTCCCAAATTTTTCAGAAATTTCGGCTGAGTCTCCCCTGTAATTGGGACTATCCACCTGCCAGAGTAACACCAAAACAACTCCTAATGATACATCCACAATGTATATATCAATAACACCAATCTCAACATTACAAGCCCTGCATTATCACAATGATATCATAATATGAAGCACATCATATGTATGCTCATCACCACATCTCTAGTCTTTAAAGCCGTTTATAATTAATTCCAGCATCATCAATTAATCTCATATTAACCACCACCTCATTTCGAATTTTCACAATACGGACAACAAAATGTGAGGCATGAAGATCTCATGATTACTTACTCGGATTAATGAGTCACATTTAACACCACCTGGGCACTCATATCATAAGCTAAAACTCAATGTTTACAGCACGAAAATGGCTGAATATGAACATAAAATATACAAGAATTATCAAATAAGCCTAACATGCATGACTCCCTTTTAATATTATCGCACAAATTAAACTTCACGAAGGGAGAATTTAAACTCATAAATATCTTACCACAAGGACCTCGTCCTTACATAACCCCCGCTGAGGCTTGCAGCCCGGTATAAGTATTTCACATTGTGCCAACTGAAATTTTCAATTTCCTTTCTTTCTTCTTCTAAATAAATTTCGTTTAACAAAATCATAACATATAATGATAGACATAGCCATCTCCATCGAATCTCCCAACATGAGTATTCACATCAACAGATTTCAGAATTACGAAGGTCACTCATAAGTGGAGCACAATAGGAGGACTTGCCTCGATACTCTGAACCGAATCAAGTTAAGAAAGTTGTTACTTTATAATAATTCGATACCGTACTTTTAATGACACCATCTGGTGTTGCGACCTCAGCCATACCATAGAAACTATATCAACGTGCAGGGTCTCCACCTCTAGGAGTCTCACCTCCACCCCTAACATTATGACCCATACCTCTGGCTGGTCATGTAAATGGAGTAGTAACTGCAATGGGGCACGTAGACTGAGTGCTTTTATAAAATATGTTTCTCCCAAGTCTAAGACAATTTTCCAATGATGTGCCCAGTACTACCACATTCATAACAATCCCTTTGAGGGTTCCACTGCTCATACTAAGTCTATGCTAGATAACTGGAATAACCATTATACAAATCTCGTGTCGGTTGTGCACTATAAACTGGAGCACCCCGAGTAATATGATGTGCGAACTGAGCTGACCAACTGCTCGAGCCTCCGTTATGATGGGTCCTAGCTTAAGAGTAAAATCCACTAAACCCTCCAAATCTTCGAGACCTTTTGGCCTCCTTAGACTTCCTTATTTTTTTTTTTTGCGATCTCCGCTACTTGTTGAAATGGAGTATCAGTTTGCAATTCTCGAGTCATGCATATTTTAATATCATAATCGAGTCCCTCAATGAATCTGCGAACCCGCTACTTGGCGGTAGGAACCAAAAATAGGTGCACGACGAGATAACTCATAGATACGACATACTGCATATACCATGCCATCTTATGATAAATATGAGAACTTCATAATCCATTCCGAGCCACAAGCAACTACGTACTCAACTAGCCAATAATTTTCCATTTGTTCCCATCTACAAGAAAATCACTATACATTGCATGCTCCTCACGCCAATCCGACCTACTACAAAGCTGTCCTATTTATCCAAGTTTCTTTTAACTTACCTTGGAATTGATACTTCTCCTTGCCATAATACCGCAATTCTCAACCTAAACTCACCACACGAGATTTTAGCACAAACCACACCGCCCTAAGGCTCATAAGCCGCTGAATGTTCTTTTAAGCACCCCAAAAACTACCACAAGTCAAACACTTACTCCAAGAAAACTTTCTATGAATTTAAGCTATTCTTCCGCTTTCCTGATGCCCAAATGTAGAATCCCTAAGGATGTAGAAATGCCCCAAGTCTTGACACCCTCCAATGTGAATCTCAATGTCTAGTTGAATACACATCCTGAAGATCCCCAATTGCTACACGTAAACCTTGAGTCCATTAGAGACATTTTCGAGAGTCGTTTACTCTGCTCAAATCCCAGTTAAAATGACCAAGCGGACCGAACGACCTGCGCCCCCAATTAGTACACCAACACCCAAGGATGCAATACACACTTCTAAGCAACCAAGAAAATTACTACCCCGCACACACTACACCCTTTACAAATACAACTCAATCATTCAATAAAACACATTTACTCGTAAAGTATATTACAACATGTATTCAAAGATTTCCATTACTCGAGTCATTCTCAAACTCCATCTCTGCAGGTCATAACTGATTCAACATTATGCCTCAAACTGAAACCAATGCAACGCATAATCATACAACCAACTTATCATTAGCAGAATCCCCTACTTGGATCAAAGCCAAAGATCAAGACAAACAATAATTCACAATTCCCATGCGCTATCACTGGCCAATACCGCAGTGAGATTCTACTAAATCCTTCATAAGCTCATATAACACAAATCATCTAATATCTCGAATCATCTTCAAATCTCGCATTCATCATTGCAATGGTCATGCCAACTTCCACAAGCGATCTAAACTCAAATTGCAACATATATCATCTCATTGAAAAAAAAAGAACTTGCTATAAAACAACATAAGGATCACATAAACCCAGGACACTCTGCAGGAGATAACCCCGCCTGCTTAGTGTCAAACTGATATTTCTCTATACCCTTCCGACAATCATAGCTATTACGCAATCAATTTACCCCCCTGCATCAAAACACAACTAATGCGTACCTTCGAGGTATCACAATACGCGGTATAAGAATCAGAAGCTGATGGTAGAACTAACACTGGAGCTGTGGTTAAAGCAAATCGCGAGCTTCTGAAAACTCTCTCCACACTCGTCTGACCACCTGAATACTCTCACTGGACACCATGTGCCCCAGCAATGCTACTAAACTGAGCCAAAATTCACATTTGGAGAACTTGCATAAAGCTTATCCTCCCTAAATCTTTGTAACACCATCCTCAAATGTTGAGTATGCTCCTCCTGGCTACGTGAGTACGCCAGGAGGCCATCAATGAATACCATGACGAAGCAGTACAAATACGGTTGGGATACACTGTTAATCTAATATATAAACGCTACTGGGGCATAGGTCAGACCAAAAGACATCACCAGGAACTCACAACACAACAGAAAGATCCACTTCACTCCACAACTAAACAACATGAGAGGTCTTCCAATACACTCACAACTCAAAGACATATGCCAACTCGAGACAGAAATCAAACACTCAATAGCTCTTGCCACATTTCCAGCCAATCCCTTTTGTCACAATCAAACAATTTGAACACATCTCTCCATCAAAATCATAAGTTGTCGATGCATAACTGATACCGAGCACTCACATGCACATTCGAATAAATGAAAGGGATTCAAGAGTTATGCTTTTGTCTAAATAAATGGATTCACACGACAAAAATTCAAGAATGTGAGATTTTTCCTAAGGGTTCTGCAGCCTCTCGAAGATAAGTACAGACGTCTCCGTACCGATCCGCAAGATTCTACTAAACTTTCTCATGACCGTTGAGTCCTATATAACCTAGAGCTCTGATACCAATTTGTCACGACCCCAAATCCTAACAGGCCGTGATGGCGCCTATCGTGGAACTAGGCTAGCCAACCATCACATAACTACAAACTTAGTTTAATCAAATATCGCAATATCATTTAATATCAGCATAGCAAGTATGGAAATTTCCTAAGTCTTTAAACAAATATAAAATAATCCACTGTCTAAACAATTCCCCCAAGACTAGAGTCAACATGGTCACGAACATCTAAGAAATAAAACTAACTCTGATAATGTCATAAACAATGTCTAGGAATAAAATGCTAATACTGATAAGGAAGGGAAATGAAGAAGCTGCGGACGCTGGACAACTACCTCGAAATCCCGTAAATGCTGTTGATAACGAGCGAATATGGATACTGCTCCGCACTAGTACCTGGATCTGTACACAGAGGTACATGGAGTAATGATGAGTACGCCAACTCAGTAGTAATAAAAATAAATCACAGTCTGAAGAATAAGAAACACACAACATAATTACACCAATCCACAAAACAGTAAAATACCACGATTCAAATAGTGTATATAAGTTCAAACTAGTTTCCGTAAAATTCTTTAAAACAAGTATATTTTCCAGTATTTCTCGGTAAAACTCTCAAAATATCAGTTTGAAAAATGAAGTGAATCATGGTCAAAACTCAATAAAATATCATCATACATCTGCCCCTCGGGCCATAATCATCACTCGTAAATATTCCCTCAGCACCTCACCATCTCTTTGTAACAATCACTCAGCACCTCACAATCACTCATGCCTCCTAATCACTCGTCACTCGCACTCAGTAGGTACCTGCGCTCAGTGGGGGTGTGTACAGACTCCGGAGGGGCTCCTTCAGCCCAAGCGCTATAAATAAGCCAAATCATGGCATCAATAACTCTCAGGCACTCGGCCTCTCTCATATCATAACATCCTCACAATATAGGCTCTCGGCCTCACTCAGTTAGACACTCTCAATATGCCACTCGGGCCATAAATATACTGGGTTCTCGACCCAACAATAGTATTTCATTTTCAAGAAATTATATCAACATACTCTGAGTGTCAAAACAATTATCAAGAAGGACTGAGTTAAAAATCATAACATATAAAGTAAGGAATATCAGTAAAATAGCCCTCAAGGGGTTAAACAGATCGACACTAGGCCCCAAACATGGCTTACAACCCAAATATATCAAAAATATATCAATACTATTAAGCATAGGCTTTAAAAGCGATTTATCAACTCAATAGTCGCCTAAAAAGGAGTATATTTCCAAATTCCCAATTTGTGCACTCCAAAATCGTGAAAGGATGCAAAGTCCGGGGTTTCATACCCTCAGGACAGGATTTAAATACATTACTTACCTCGAACTAGCCCGAAAAGCTACTCTGCAACACACTTGCCTCTCGAATAAACTTTTGAGTGCTCCAAATCTACCTAGTTCAGATTTTTATCATCAAATTATGCTAAAGGAATGAATTCCAATTGAAAAATATCGATTTTAAGTACAAAACCCGAAATCAGTCAAAACTCGACCCCCGGTACCGCGTCCCAGAACTCGACAAACTTTATACCAAAATATTCTTCATCATCTCACGAGTTCGTACATATAAAGAATTCGAAAATCGGAGTTCGTTTGACCCCTCAAATCATCCCTAGAAGGTCTCATAATCTCAAGCCCTAACTCCACCTTTTTCTACTGATTTTCATGAATTAAACACTGATATTTTGTTCCTTAATCACAAATAATCGAGTTTTAGGGTCCAAAATACTTACCTCAATGAAGAACAATGATTTCCTCTCTTCAAAATCGCCTCAAAGCTCTTTTCTCGTTCAAAAATGGTGTAAAAGGGTTTAATGGTCGCAGAGGGTTTATTTAAATACTGTTCACGTGTTTTACTGTTCACCCGAGTACTGTTCACCCGAGTTACTGTTCATCCGAGTTACTGTTTATCCGAGTTACTGTTCATGCTGCTGTGAACAAATGGAGTAACTTTTCTTCTAGTCTAAATTGATCCGTTAACCTTTCGAAATCAACCCGAGGCCCTCGGAATCTCAACCAAATATACCAACACGTCCCAAAATACATTACAAACTTAGTCGAGGCTTTAAACCACGCTAAACAACACTAAAATTTCGAATCGCGCCATGAATCGAATTGTGAGATTTCAACTTTTCCAACTTGTATATTTTGCGCCGAAACATATCAAATCAATTCAGAATGACTTCAAACTTTGCACACGAGTCATAAACGATGTAACAGTATTGTTCCAATTTTCGAAATCGAAATCCTACCTCATTATCAAAATTTTACCCTTCGGTCGGACTTTTCCAAAATCTTATATTTTTCCAACTTTCGCCAAAATTCGTCGAATTATCCTACGGATTTCCAAATCCAAATCCGAACATACGTCTAAGTCTGAAATCACCGTAAGAAGCTATTGGAATTATCCAAAATCCATTCTGGGGTCATTTACTCAAAAGTCAACTCTCCGGTCAACTCTTTCTATTTAAGCTTCGAAATGAGAATTTTTCTTTAATTCAAATTCCGAATCTTCCGAAAACTAAACTTGACCACACACGCTAGTCATAATACATATTGCAAAGCTACTCGAGACCTTAAGTCACTGGACGGAGCATAAATTCTTAAAACGACAAGTCGGGTCGTTACATATTTCCAAATATTGAAACTAACATATCTCCTTAATTATAAGGTCAAATAGAGTGTTTCAAAAGCCTATCTTGACTAAACATTCACAAGGAATGCATTGGAGGTAGAAAAGCAATTTTGGGATCGTTGTCATGCAAAACGAGGCAGAACAACTGGGCAAAAGTACTTAATATCGAAGGTTTGTTCATTTGATCATAGTTTGAGTTGGGGAGCTCATATTTGGACAATTCTTGGAGGATATGTTCATCATATAGATTGGGGTAAGTGTTCTATAGTTGATTTTGATTATATTTTGATGAATCTATCTTCGTTTATAGCATTTGATTGATGATTTCAAAGTAAAACTTGGGGGTTTTGTCTAAAGTTTCATAAAGTCAATTTTTGAGTTTTGAACATGGATTCGGAGTCGTATTTGAGTGAAACTAGTATGTTTGGACTCGTAATTGAATGAGTTATCAGATTTTATCAGTTTTGCTGAATTTCGAGGCACGGTCCCGGGTTGGGCTTTTTGATTGATTTTGGGCTTTTGATTAAAGATTCGACCTTTTTCGATTGGGATTGGTTCCTTTAGCATTGTTTGATGTATTTTTGTTGTTTTTGGTTAGTTTCAAGCCGCTCAGAGGTCGGAACGCGCGAGATGGAATTTTTGGAGCATCGCTTGGCTTGCTCGGCATTTGAATTGGCTTGTTCGAGGTAAGTAACTCTTCTAAACTTAGTGTTGGGGGTATAAAATCCCAAATTATGTGTTACGTGATTGATATTAAGGTGACACACATGCTAGGTGACGGACGTGTGGGCGTGCACCCTATGAATGGTGACTTCGTTGTTTCCATGGCACCGTATAGTGGCCCTATCTTGTTGTTATTTATGTTGTCACCATGTGATAACGTTTAGCTGTCAATCATGCTAGATATCTTGTTAGGCTTTATGCCGATACTGTTGGGACCCACTGAGGTCATTTCTGTTGTTCAGTCATCTGCTTTCATTGTTTTATATACTTAGTCATATGCATTCATATGCATATCATATCTCAGTCTCTACTGTTATCTATTGATACATCACATCATCATATGCGGGCTAGTTTTATGACGTTTTGAGCCCGAAAGAGAGACTGGAGAGATTGATGACTGAGTGAGGCCGAGGTCTAGATTGTAAGGATATTTATGGGACTGGACTACACGCCGTAGCATGTTTATTTATTGGATCGGGCTGCACGCCGCAACATATTTATTTATGGGATTGGGCTGTACGCCACACCATGTTTCATTGATTTATGCCATGATTGGCTTGATGTAGCGCTTTGATTGTAGGGGCCCCTCTAGAGTCTGTACACATCCCTAGTGAGCGCAGATACCTACCGAGTACGAGTGCCGAGTGATGAGTGATTGGGAGGACTGAGTGAATTGATACTCTGAGGGTATGCATATGGTTTTATCACTGAGTTGCATCGCATTTGATATGCACACTTGACATACAGGCATAGAGATGCATTTTTCTTCATGCTACATAATATCATGTCATTTACGACTTTTTTTTTTGCACATATTGATATATGGGTATCGAGAGGTGTTTTTGCACTTGTTATTTTGAAAGAAAATGAAACTTCTTACTCATTGTTGAAAGGATTTTGGGAAAAATCACAGTTTTCAACCTTACCTGTATTTTTGGCAAAAGAATTGAGTTTTCACTAAGATATTTGAAAAGCATGCCTATTTTCTGGAACTGTGAACGAGTTGAGCCTTTTACTTCTAAGATACCCCTTTTACTACTTGTGTTATGCTGTTATGAACTGCTGTGGAATACCTGTATTGGATCCGACCTTGTGATAGCTCGTCACTACTTTCAACCTAAGGTTAGGTTTGTTACTTACTCAGTACATGAGGTCGGTTGTACTGATACTACATTTCTGCACATTACGTGCAGATGTTGGCTGTTGTTGTTGCTGTGGTCGATGGTTGCTGGATTTGAAGATGTACCCGCGTCCCTGTTGCAGCTACCTCTGTTGTTCGGGGTAGCCTTAGATTATAAATCTCTGTTTATGTACTTTTCAAATAGATTATGTATTTATTTCATTTCCGCTTTGTAAACTCTATTCTTAGAAGCTCATGATTTGTACTACCATACCTTGGGGACTGTATAAGATTTAGATAATCTCTTTTGTTTAATTATCTTATTAATATTTGTGGAATTGGATAGTTATTAGTTGGCTTACCTAGCGGGTTGGGTTAGGTGCCATCACGACTAGTAAATTTTGGGTCATGACAATATGCTCCCATTAGACCCGAAGAGACGCTTTCTATGGGAAATTCTGCAACGGCCAAAATTGAAGGATGTGACAAGATATTTCTGGAAATGACTTCTGGAAAGGTGGTGACTCTGAACAATGTCCTGCATGTTCCCGAGATTAGGAAGAACTAAGTCTCTGCTAGACTTCTCGTTAAGAACAAGTTGAAGTGTGCTTTTTTATCTGATTAGGTAATAATGAGATGTTTGTAGGAAAAGGTTACCTCACTGAGGGTCTTATCAAACTGAATGTATTAATAAGATTTCAGCTTCTTCTTACTTACTTGAGTTAACAATGCGTTCATCATCTCCTTTAATGAATGATTCTTTCTTTCCGCAATCACATTGGATTGGGGCGTGTAAGGGGCCGTTGTTTGATGAATAATTCCATATTCTAAAAAAATTCTTCAAAGGAGATTCATATTCACCACCCCTATCACTTCTTATCATTTTGATTTTCTTGTTAAGCTGCGTTTCAACTTCATTTTTGTATTGCTTGAATGCGTCTATTGCTTCATCTTTACTATTAAGTAAACATAGCAAATATCGAGTATTGTCGTCAATAAAAGTTATGAAATACTTCTTTCCACCGCGAGATGGTATTGACTTCATTTCGCAAATATCTGTGTGAATTAAGTCTANCAATATCGAGTACTATCGTCAATAAAAGTTATGAAATACTTCTTGCCACCGCGAGATGGTATTGACTTCATGTCACAAATATCTGTGTGAATTAAGTCTAAAGGATTTTAATTCCTTTCAACTGACTTATAAGGATGTTTAACATACTTAGATTCCACACATATTTGACAGTTTGATTTGTCGCATTCAAACTTAGGCAATACTTCCAAATTAATCATTTTTCGCAAGGTTTTATAATTGACATGTCCTAAACGTATATGCCAAAAATCATTTGACTCAAGTAAATAAGAAGAAGTTGAATGGCTCCGAAATTTCTTTGGAAGACATTCCATTTTGGCCCAAACCATTGGCATCAATATGCTTACATTGCGATAGTCAAGCGGCAGGGCTGTGAGTGTTATGTATAACGGTAAATCTCGTCATATACAACAAAGACATAAAACCATTAGACAATTTATCTCTAGAGGAATTATCACGATTGCCTATGTAAAGTCAAGTGATAATTTGTCGGATCCACTTACAAAAGGCCTAACTAGAGAGGTAGTTGAGAAATCATAGAGGGGAATGGGACTATGGCTGTGAACAATTCATTGTGGTGGTAAATCTACCTAAAAGGCTAGAGATCCCAAGATCTAGGTTCAAGGAGATCAAACATGGTCATTAATGACGGTTCAACATTGTCAACTAAAAATTTGGTGAGACAATGTTACGTACCAAGGATAAGCATTTCGTTTTTTTAATGATTTCTAAATTTGATACGGAGTATATCAAATAGTGTATCTAGGATAACACGTTTAGGAATCACCTATGTAAGTGTGAAGTGTTAGCCGCTTCAAGGAGAATTTTGTAAGGCCAGTGCTCTACGCACTTGTGAAACCAGGCGGTGTTCATGGCTGAAACAAATACAACAATGAGAACCAAAGACGGTTAACGATTGATGAGGCGACTTATGGTTGCCTAGGTATACACCAAAGTTCAAAGTTTCACAGATATCAAATATACTGATTGACCGAATATATCTGACATAAGTTCACTATGGAAAGTTCAAAGGGAAACCTACTTATCCGGATGTGATTAATCCTTGCTTGCGAATTACACAGTTTTTCATGCATATTTACGTGATATTGCCATTCCCCATTCATGTGGGGGATTGCTGGGTGTTTTAAGCTTACTTTAGCTTAAAAGAGGGTGAATGGGAAATGGTGGAAAAATGAAATATTTGAGTTTCTCTCATTGACAAAGGGACATTGTCCCATATTGGAGGAGGAAAAGACTTTTGATGGGTATATAGGTAGGTTCGGCGCATTTTTAACAAATTCAAGAAACTTAAATTCAAAGTTGGATCCAATTTGATTTTGGGGTCGTATTCTTAGTTTCGTGGTCGTTTTTCACGTTCCAAAAATTTGAGCGAGTCCATATCATGAATACAAACTTGTCAGTGCCTTTGGATGGGGTCCCGAGGGGCTCGGGTGAGTTTCGGACCCCTCGGAGCTAAATGCAAAACACCAGATTTTCTGTGTCTGGATTCCTTCTATGCATTCGCGGTTGCACTGTCGCGTTCGCATAGAAGGATATGGGGCAGGGTGAAAATTACCCTATGCGTTCGCATAGGTGCTATGCGTTCGCATAGGTGCTCCACGTTCGCATAGGGTTGAGCAATGGGACAGTCAGCTTAGTCCTTACTCAGTACGTTCGCACCCTCCCAGCCGCGATCGCGTAGGTCTAGCCAAGATAGCCTCCGCGTTCGCGAAGACCTCTCCACGTTCGCATAGAAGGCCCTGGCCATTTGTTCATCGCGAACACACTGTCCCTGCTGCGTTTGCATAGAAGGGGCAGCTGGGCAGTGTGTTTTAACACGAGACTTAAACCATTTTTGGCATTCTTCTTCTTCCTTGTGGTGATTTTTGAGCATGCAAGAGAGACAAACGACCTAGCTATTTTGAGGTAAGTAATTCCTACCCTAAACTTAGTCTAATACTTGGATTCTTAGGTAGATTAACACACTAATTAGTGGAAATCACGGGTTAGAGTAAAAACCTAGGTTTTTATGAAAATGAGAGAATTACCAAGGAATTTGCCATGGAAATCATACAAAAACTATATACTATTGATCCTTAGGCTATTTGAATGTTTCCTTCGAAAATTTTCGGAATCCGAGCATGTGGTCCCGGAGGTGTATTTTAGGATTCTTCAAAGTAGGTTGAAATAGCTAATTAAATAGGGGAATTTCATACTTTTGAGTATAAATTAAATTATTCATGCAACATTTGACTAGTTTTGAGTCCTTGGGAGACGAGTTCGGACGTTTGGGCGCATTCTTGACCTGGAAAGTAGGCTCGACACGAGGTGAGTCTCCTTTCTAACCTTGTAAGAGGGAATTGTCCCCATAGGTGAATTAAATGACCATGTGTTAATTTTTGTGGGGACTACGTACGTACGGAGTGACGAGAGTCCGTACGTAGTGACTATTATTGTTACGTTCGGGTAGTTAGGCTCACACCATGCCTTGTGATATTCCTTAAATCAATTTATATTCCTTATGAATTCATTATATGCAAACTTTGCTACACAAAAATCATGGAACTTGGTATTTCTAAAGGAATTATTTATTGAAAAGGATTTAAAGAAAGTTGTGTGTGTGCATGCGACCGCTTCGCAATTTATATTCCGTGAGCAGAGTGTTGTTTTCCCCTTCTCTCATGGGAGCGGGCGGTACGCCACGGAAGGTTGATAGATGCATCTATGGTTCGCGCCGTTCGACCCTTCGGCAGTGCACAAATATTGTTATTATGATGGCTCAGGCCGGTTTTCCTTATTTCGTATGCGCATGCTATATGCTTAATGCTTAATGCTTTATAACTGTTGAATTGATGAATATCCGTGAAGGATGAATTGAGAACTTGATTTTTAGTGCTCCATCATTAAGTTAAATTGCTGTTACATTTCGATATTTACTGCCTTATTACTTTCGTATACTTGTTGCCTTTGTTATATCATGTTTAATTATATTGATTGGACCCTAGTAAGTGTCAAGTCGACCTCTCGTCACTACTTCTTCGAGATTAGACTGGATACTCACTGGGTACATATCTGTTTATGTACTCATGCTACGCTTCTGTACTTAATTGTCAGGTTCTGAGGCAAGTGCATCTGAGTATCATGCCGGAGCTCATTCCTGAGGCGTACCTGGATTTTACTTCACGGTGAGTTGCTTCTCTTGGCGATCCTCAGCAGCACCACAAAGTCTTCTTTTGTTTATTCCTGTCTATTTCTTTCAGACAGTAGGATAGTTATTTCACCTTTTGGTATACTCTGCTAGTATGTCTGTAGACTTGTGACACTAGTTCCTGGCACACACGTAGCAGACATTCTATTTTTTGGTCTATACATAATGGTTTATGTTCCTTTATGGTTGTTTCTGCTTAAGTTAGGTAAATTTATTCGTTTTTACTTAGTGTCTTGAACTTGAAAATTGGCAAGTGTTGGAAATGTTTTGCAAGTTAGGGAAAATTCACTAGTGAATTGATGTTGGCTTGCCTGACCATGGTGTTGGGAGCCATCGCGACCTGGAGTAGGATTCGGGTCGTGACAATTGTGTTGCATCGGGTTGGTTGGTTCGGGTTTGGAGTGATTTTTGAGTGGAATGAGACACTTAGTCTCTTATTTAGAAGTTTAAGTTGGAAAAGTCAACCGGATGTTGACTTATGAGTAAACGGTCTCGGACTTGGATTTTTATGGTTCAGTTAGCTCCGTTAGGTGATTTTGGACTTAGGAGCGTGTTCGGAATGTAATTTGGAGGTTCGTGGTAGAATTAGGCTTGAATTGACGAAATTAGAAATTTGGTGATTTCCGGTCAGCAGTGGAAAATTTGATATTGGAGCCAGACTTGAATTTTGGGAGTTGGAGTAGGTTCGTAGCGTCATTTGTGACGTGTGTGCAAAAAATTGAGGTTATTCGGACGAGGTTTGGTAGGATTTGGCATAGTTTGCTGAAATTAGAAGTTTAGAAGTTCTTAGGCTTGAATCCTAGGTTGATTTGGTGTTTTGATGTCGTTTTGAATGTTCCGAAGGCTTGACTTAGTTCGTATATTGTTATGTGACTCGTTGGTATTGTTGGTTGAGGTCCCGAGGGCCTCGGGTGTGTTTCAGATGGTTAGCGGATAGGTTTTTGCTGTTGGAGAGTTGCTGAAAAATCTGCTGGTGCAAGTTCTTCTGGTGTTCCGCACCTGCGGAAGGGGAGCGCAGGTGCGAAGGTCGCAGGTATGGAATGGGATCGCAGATGCGGTGTTACACCCCATAATTTGGTACGTGAGAGTACGTCGTAAGTCAATTGATTTAAGCTCAAAAATGAGATCGTCTTTGAAAGTACATAAAGTAAGTTAATCATGTTAATTTGGAGGTTACAAATATTTAAGATCATGGACTGCAAGTGTTGATACCCAATTTTTCCCAAATATATTTTAAAATTGCATATATACCTTCAAAATCATGCATTAATAGCAATTGGTATTTTTTCATAATTTCCCTATATTTGTATTAATTTATCCAACATTTTATTTCCGATAAATAATTGCAAAACATCATCACAAATGATTTTAAAAGCATTTCTTGATTTAATTTATTGTTTATGGTCCTAATTAGACCAAATTTATTTCATAATTAGCCAAATTGGCATCTTTTGGCTATAATTGCAATAACTTTACAAAATAGCCCAAGAATATAATTTTGTACTATTTTTACCAGAAATTAGTCATTTGTATTTTAAAATAATAAATAATCATTCCAAACTATTTTCTATGCATGTAATTCATTTTTTATAATTACCAGATATTTTATAAATTATTTTAATTAATTTAAATCAGGTATTTAACAAATAGCCTACTCTATTTCAATGTTAGCCTAATTAAACCAGCCCCAAACCTTAATTAAATCAGCCCAATATCCCAAAGCCCAATTCCTAAATCTACCCGGCCCAGACCTGATTTAATCTTGGTCGTTGATCATTTTTTATCAACGGCCCAGATTCGTCCATACCTTAATTAACCTAATAGTCTACCCCCCTCCCCCAAACCCTCATTTTTCTCTCATCACTCTCCGCCGTTACACCCTCTCATCCTCGCTCAAGCTCTTTCTGCTAAACCCTAATCTCCTCTCACCGGCCGTTTGCTCGCCGGTAACAATGGTGGTTCTCTACCACCCCTAGCCTATATGGTTTTCCCCATGCCCGGATTCTTGCTACCTTGAGGTCCTCAAGGGACCAGAGACTATTCAACTCACAACTATGGTTTGATTATTGTCGTTCTCAGGGCACCTTGGACCGTCTGAGTAAGATCTTTCTATTTTTTCCGGCTAGATCTATGGCTTCTAAGCCGGAATCTCTCCATCTCTGGGTTATCTCTCTCTGAAACCCTAATTTATCTCTTGACTCTTTAGATCTGTAACATATCTAAGAGTATTCTGAGTTATTTTGCTGTTTCCAATGAGAATCTTTCCGATTTTTTTAACGTCTCTTCGCCTTCATAACTAGGGTTTCTTAACCCCTTTTCAAACTGACTTTTCCTCTGATTTTAAGTGTTATTCTATGATGTTTACTATGTTTAAACACTTTATTTAGGTTTTCCTTTAACATGATTAATTGTGTTAAAAACCCTAAGTCTTTTGGTCTTAATCGTGGGTTCTGAGAATTGTCCTTGCTTATTTGTTCGTTTAGGGTTTCTGATTTTTGCTTCTCCCTGCCTATATTATGTTTATTCCATTCATTCACATAGATTTGTGGTAATTTCCTTTAATTAATATTGTCTTCTATTTGAATCCCGGATTTCCTGTGATTGATGCCCTTTACTGATCTCCTATGGTAATATTCTCTACCGATTTCTGGCCTCTAAGTTATTTTCTTACCTTATTATGTGATTGACTGTATTGTTAATCGATTCTTACTAGTATTTTCTTAATTAAAGCTTTCTCAACCTAGCCCTAATTACCTGTTCTATACTTGCACTGATTGAATTGTTTCCTTATCTGTTATGCTCCAGTTACACATTGATTTCTTTCCTTATTTGTTACTTGTCCTTACCGTTTGAAGTTAACTCCCTTAATTAAGGGAGAACTTATACTGATTTTATTCTAATTGCTTCTGAGTTCCATAATTACTGTACAATTGTGATTCTTACCTTATTTTACCTAGTTTCAAACTATATATATACTCTTCTATTTACAAACCAAGACACACGAACACATTAGTTCAAACTCTCTCTCACACTCAAAGCTTTTCTGCTCTCTTTCTTTGCTACTTGCTATTGTTCTGAATTAGCCGGCTGCAAGCCAAGGATAATTATTGTGCTCTCCTATTCTTAACTTTGTGTGTACTCTCTCTTTACTGGTATGCTCTGATTTCAATTCAAGTCCCAAAACCAATATGTTTCTTTTACTGCTTCAGTTTATCATGTTTCTAATATGTTTCTATCTATGGTTTTGTTGTTCAACATGTAATTGACATGCTTACATTACTGCTTCATCTAGCATGCTAGTTATGTCTAAACCTCTTAGGACATTTCTGAACATGTTTACTCCCCCCGGTAGTCTGTCTCAATGTGACTACCCTGTTTTGAATGCTTGTCTACTGGTTATCCAGTTTTGATATGCATATACTTTTGCAAACTGATTTGTCACTTTAAATGTCTGATTCTATGTTGGTTCTGAATTCATACTGTATTGGTACCATTAGCTAACCCCTAATCCCATAAACCCCTACAATAACTGCTATGCTCCTATATACTATGTGCTCTATGTGTCCCAAATACCCATCACCCCTATGTGAAGGACTATGATTTGAGTGTGCTGAATCTGTTTGTACTGTAATTAGTCTACTGTTTGTTAATTGTCCTACTCTTGTCAAAAACTATTTATTTTTACTAAACAACTCTCCTATTTTATAAAACTATTTAAACTAAGTCTTTTTCAAACACTACTTTTCCTAGTAAAACCTTTTCAAAGCTATGTCAAGCACTCTCACTCTACTCATAGGTCCTTAAGTTCTGCCCCTCCAGTGTGTGACTGCCTTGGGATCCCTGTGAGATCCCTCTGAACTCTGATGCACTGGGGCTGACTCTTCCACACTGCACTTACTCAGTTCTGGTAATGAAATCTGGGTGTGAGAACTGCCCGGGATCCTTGAGGTATTTAGGGAACTCTGACACACCCAGACATGAAAAGGCTATGAAACACTTGGGCATTTGAGATGATGAAATCTGGGCCTGCTTCAGGCTCCCTATAGTATAACTTCTTCTTTTTTCTATTTATGTAATTCATTCAAATACTGGTTTGTAATAATTATTGTAAACGAATATTGGGGATGGCTAGTGAAATGTGGAGGGTAGCTATACATATTTTATCAATATCATTGGGTTAGAAAGTATGTTATAGGCTTTACGTTATCTATACTTGCATTAGAATCCCTGCTTTAGGACCAATACATTCAAATTATGCATAAAATATCATGTTTTTAGGTTTACTGCTTCAACATCTCAATTGACACTAATACATGTTTATCACTTAGAAATCCTGCTCCTAGGTTAATAAACAACATCAACATAAAAGCTGTTACTCCTTTGCATCCTGAAATCATGCTTAACATCTCTGTAACTCTTTGTGCATTTAGAGATCATGCATTTAGGAATCATGTCTTAACCATTCTGCATTTATACATGCATATTAGATACCATGCTCTAAGATCTCATTTAAAACGCCTAGTTTAAACTACTGATTTGTAAAAGAGGTATAAAACAATTTCACATTTGATTATCCTATTTTAAATAAAACTGGTAATAATCCCAGTATTTTTGTAACATCTAGAACATCATGCTTTTTAGGAAACAAATAACTTCTAAATTGTTTAATGATTCTGGTAACTCTTATGCATAACCCCACGTCAGGCAAGCCTTAGGTAATCAATTTGTATAAAACTGGAGAACTACTTTCTTTGTGTTTACTGCTTAATGGCTAACAATCCTAAAATCAATAGGCAAACCGGTTAGGACCCTGCTTCTGAGTTTATAAAATAAAGCTCCATATCTTCTGTGTTTTAATATTCACTTAGACATCATGCTTTAGGATCCTGTCTAATAATACCGCCTCTTGTTTGTGTCTGAGACGTGCTGCTTATGTGCATTATCTGTGGAGGTAAATATGAGCCTCATAACTACTTTCCTGCCTTTATCTGCTAAAGTCCTATTTTTTCTTGCCTGTCGCCTAGTATTTTCTCCTTTTAACCTTAGGGGTCTGTCTAGAACTGCCTATAGGTAGAGGTCCTAATTTCCTCCAGGACCATTAAGAAGGGACGGGTAACAGCACGCATAGAGATCGTTAAATAACACTCGCTTAGAAAACTGCTAAGGGGAGGGGAAAAGGTAGATATGGATATGATGACCGGTGCGCTAATGCCACGTGTAGCCCCTTTCTGAGGAGTGATTACTGGGCATTATACTGATGTGATCCTATAGGATAAACTACTTAGGACTCCCTATCCCCTATATATGTGTGCTTAGACTGTAAATCTTTTAAAAAAACCTTATACATGTGCTTAGGCTTTAAATCTTTTTAACTTTATCACATATGTGTGCTTAGACTGCGAATCTTTGCAAAAATCTTTATTTGCATATATATGATTTAATTGCTTATTTGCCACTTGTTTAAATTCACAAAGCTTGTTTGGCCAGGAAGCACAATTGTGGACTCTAGGGGGTGCCTTACACCTTCCCCTTGGAGTAATTTCAAGCCCTTACCCAATCTCTGGTTATTCAATTAGTTTTATTATGACCCTTAGTAGGTGCCCTGACATACCTTAATTCGTTAGGTGGCGACTCTTCAAAATTCCTTATATCCCTTTCCAAAAGGAAACGAGTTGTCCCAACAATTTCAAAAACCCTGACTGATCTGAGAGAAGAGGAAAAAGGGGGTGCGACATCAAGTACCAAAAGGGTTGGAAGGCTTAGAAGCTAAACCAATTGAAGAAAATAGGTTTCGTCGAAAGTCGACACATCTGGAATGGTATAACATATACTTTATGGTGAGACTATGGTTTATTACATGATAAGGAGGTTATGCTATGAGTTATTTTTTCATATGATAGTCGTGTGCTATGTTTTAAAGTCAAGCAAGTTGTGGAACAAAAGTTGGCAAAGGTCTTCACAAGTTACATTCATAATATGCTGAAACTTAGGTCAAATTTAACTGACTTTCTTTCCCAATGTACTTGGAATTATTAGATGAAATACCAACCAAATTGAATATCTATGAGTCTAGTTTCCAACGTATTAAACCGTTTGTCTATGCGACGTCGGAGTAGAGATATATTTGCATTTTCGCGAGACTGCGCAAATTGGTAGGTGACAAGTAGGTGCATCACCTACTTTCAAAAAGGAGAGGCCTCAATTAAAAGCTCCAAAGTCGGCCAAGAGAGGAATTTTAAGTTCATATCAACTCATTTATTTCACCCATCTTTCAGACCAAGAAAACCAAATTGAATCCCTGCAACTCCTCCCCAAAAATCCACACAAACCCTAGGTTTTTTTGGGTGTTGCGATATGATTCTAGTGCCGAAAAGCCCGGATAGCTTGCTAGTTCCTATTTCTCTTTCATGTAGCTGCGTTGGGGGACTGATTCTGGATTAAGAAGGGCTAGGTTTCGCGGCTTCTACTCTGTCCAAGGTAAATTTATGATTCTCCTTCCATTATCTAGGCTTGTACGAGTTGTAACTCAATAGTAAAGACTAGACCTAGCGAGTTTCGAAAGAGTGGTATGTTGTTTGTTGTTGCGTCATTGTTGGCTGGTTGTAAAATTATTTTTTTAAGTTGAATTCATGGCTGATTTATTGTATGAGAGGCTTAATTATGTATTGTTGGTTGTGTTTCTCAATTTTAAAGAAAAGATAGGTCGAAACACGTTGTTGTAAACTAAAAAATCAATTTTGAGTTGCTGAACTTGTGGGACTGTTTTGTGGGCTATTTCGTGTTGTTTTGGTTTGCCTATTTTTCTACTGTATTCACGGAGCTTGGTAGGAGAAAGGGTGTGGAGAAAACACCACATAATGTCAGGGTGGTTGGCTGGTCGTTCGTCGTTACATTTTTAAGGTTGTTTGACACTACTTTGGTTGTCATTTTATGTATGAAGTGATTAGGGTGTGTGGGCTATTTTGTGGTATATTGCCACGGAGATAAGGTTGGAAAATGATGCATACATGTTGTTATTGATTTGTTATTGTTTTTCTTGGTATATGGTATTGGAGGAGGGCCTTGTTACAGGGGAGATGCTGCCCAAATTTACATAAACGAGCTACTAGTTTAAGTTGCCAACTTAGCCTTTACTCAACACTGATTTCGAATCTCCTCATGCTGTGGTAGATTGAGTTGAGTTTTTGAAGAATTGCTTGGAAGGTATTAAGGACTCAACGGAGTTAAGGTATGTTAAGGCTCTTCCTTCATTCTTTTGGCATGATCTAAAGTGAAACGAACGTTAACGATACACTATTTCATAATAAATCTAGTCCTAGAAACTAAGGTTGTCCATGTTGTTCCTTCCTTACAAAGTTATTCTATGAAAGTATGTATGATCCTTAAGTCCTAGTGAAGTTCATATTGATGGTATGATGCCCACAATGTTGATCTAAGGTGCAACTACCTTATGTCACTCCGAAAGGTTTAGAGCGTGATTCCATGAGTCAAGCATGCATTATATACAATATCTATTTTACTATATCGAGCCACGCTATAGTCGGCCGGGTACGACACCTATTGTGCAACCACTCATCAGTTGGGTTTACCGAGCTCCATGTGGCCGGGTATGTTTTTATCGAGTCCTCTTCGAGGCCGGGTACGATATGATGATGATGATGCCCACAGAGGCGGATATTTTTAAAAGATTATGTATATATATGTATCGGGCATTTCATGTTACTATCTCCAGGAGGCACTCAGTTGCTACATGTTGTATCTTCTACATCTCTCTTTACATTACTGCTCTTATTTGGGCTATCAGCTCAGCGGAAGGTGTTGCTGCACTCCACTTGCTCCAGAGTTACCTATTTGGTCAGTATGATTGGGACATGTATTGACTTGTATGGCGGGGTCCCGTCCCTACCTATATGACATTTATGTATTCTTAGAGGCTTGTAGACAAATTTTAGGTATATGGATACTTATATGGCCTTGCCGGCCTATGTTTTGAGTTTACAAATGATCATGTCAGCCTTATAGGCGCGTATGTCACATGTATAAGTTTCTATATCATGTTAGGTCATCTTATGTCTAGCATTCCCTTATGTTTTATTTTGGTTATGTCATAATGACCATTTTGGCACATTTACCCATGATAGTACGATAAGAAAGATATGTTATGTTGGTACTCGGTTGAGTAAAGTACCGGGTGCCCGTCGCAGCCCTTTGGTTTGGGTCGTGACAGAAGTGGTATCAGAGCAGTTGTGTCCTAGGGAGTCTACAAGCCGTGTCTAGTAGAGTCTTGTTTATGGGTGTGTTTTGCACCACACTTATAAGCAGGAGGCTACAGGTCATTTAGGACTATCACTCTTTCTTCTTACTCTAGATCGTGTGGTAGAGCTCAGTTGTAAGAAATCAAACTCCTAAATTCTATTATTCATAATACAATAATTCCTACATCTAGAAAGACAGTTGGTAAGATATTGAATGTGTCTGTGGAAGAGTTGAGTAAGAAGAACTCAATTTTGCATCATGCTTATGATGAGTAAATGTGAGGTATTAAGCAGATCATGTGTGCACTAAGATCCACATATACCTCTAATTCTTTATGTATCATGTCATGGAAAATGGTTATCATGGCCCTCGTGTAGGTGTCCCCATCATTCTTTAGACCGAATGACATCATTTTGTAGCATTACACTCCCCACGGTGTAATGCAAGTTGTTTTCTCGGCGTCTTCTTCGTCCATCCAGATTTGATGGTAACCTACGAAGCAATCTACAAAGGACTGGAGTTCATGCTTGGCACAATTGTCGATCAGAATGTGTATATTTGGTTGCGGGAAATCATCCTTTGGACTTGCTCTGTTGAGATACCGATAATAAACACAGACTCTAACTTTTCCATCCTTCTTTGGAACCGGTACAATGTTGGCCAACCAGGTCGGGTATTCTACTACTCTGAGGACCTTGGCTTTGATCTGCTTAGTAACTTCCTCCTTGATTTTCAGTCTCATATCTGACTTGAATTTCCTGAGTTTCTGCTTCACTGGCGGACACATTGGATTTGTGGGTAACTTGTGATCTACTATGTATGTGCTCAACCCCATCATATCGTCGTATGACCATGCAAAGATATCCTCATATTCTTTCAGGAACTGAGTGTATTCTTCTTTCTCTGACGGTGACAAATAGATGATTATGCGGGTTTCCTTGATGGTTTCGGAATCCCCCAAGTTGACTATCTCAGTCTCGTCCAGGTTGGACTTGGGCTTGTTCTCAAAACTCTCCACTTCTCTGACAATCTCCTCAGGTATTACATCCTCTTACTCTATTTCTTCCGAATCACTGTCTTTTTGTTGCGTTGTCTCATTACATGTCACAGTCGTTGGTTCATCAAGATAGGAAATAGTAATGCTGTAAGGATAAAGATATGAAAGAAAGAATAGTAATAAATAAACATCAAGCCATTTAAAGTGTCAATAAAAATGATTTCAATAACTCAAATAATGTTTTTCGAAACAGAACACTGAAAATATTATTTAAAACAAAATGCAAAAGAGGAAATCATTTTTAAAAAAAAAACAATGCTATCAGCCTTGCTACCGCGGGACTCGTCGGGCCCTTGATTGTATGATAATCCAGTGCTTAATTAATTCTCCCTTCCCCACTGTCTGGATAGTGAGACCTTCTTCCTCACCCTCTTTGACTATTACACTGAAGTCCATATCATCGTTTTCTAAGAACAAATTCCTCAATGTTGCCAATGCTTCTTCTTCCTCTGATCCCCATATGATATCGGCCCGATGGAAGGTCTGATTCAAGTGCGGCACGGGTTGCTCAAGAGGGTAGTATGGACCACGCCATAGTGGTGACCAGTTCCGATATTCCAGCCAGGTGTATTGATATCCTAGACCGAAGGTTGTACCATGGCGCTTCAGTTGTACTGGTTTGGAGATACCTTGAAGATTTTTACCAAGCCCCTTGCCAGGTTCGTACGCTTTCCATGCCAATATGCTTTCTATCTTGCTACTCCACCACTTATCCTTCTCGATTGCGTTAACACGCTCTATGCGATGGTAGGTTTCTCCACCTAACTTTCTCCTTTTTTCTACCACCAGAACAGTCTGACTGGTGTAAATGGGCTTGCTCCCATCTCCATGGATGATCACTTCTTGATGGTTCCATTCAAACTTTACAGCCTGGTGCAAAGTAGATGCGAAAGCCCCAACGACATGTATCCAGGACTGTCCCAACATCATATTGTAGGAGGCGGATATATCCAGCACATGAAACTCAACATCGAACCAGGTAGGACCCATCTGCAAACACATATTATTTTCTCCAATGGTGGCCCTTTGAGACCCATCGTATGCCTTCACATTCATGGTTCCTGCTCGTATCTCATGTAGGACCTTGCCCAACCTCTTCAGAGTCGTTAATGGGAAAATGTTGAGGCTGGATCCTCCGTCTATCAGGACTCGGGCGATGAACTTATCTTCACATTGCACTGTGATATGCAGTGCGTTGTTATGGCTTAATCCTTCAGGTGGCAGCTCGTCCTCATGGAAAGTGATCTTGTGGCTTTCCAGTATTTGTCCCACCATGTTGGCCATTTCTCCGCTAGTGATGTTGTTGAGAACATGTGCTTCATTTATCACCTTCATCAAAGCATTCATGTGTGCCTCGAAATTTTGCAACAATGATAGGATGGATATCTGGGCGGGAGTCTTGTTCAAATTATCAACAACAGAGTACTCCCTTGCTTGCACTTTCCTCCAGAGGTCATCTGGACCAGTCTCAATGATGGGCGGTTTGTTGGAAGCTTGCTTACTGGTCTCTCCCAAATGTTTAGGTGTGTAAATTCTTCCCGTCTTGGTCATTCCTTGTTTAGCATCGGACTCTTCCATCTTTGCATTTCCCTTTCTTCTGGCCTCGGCAAAAAAATCCCAAGCTACAACATTGGAACTGAAGGGTGGTGTGGATTCCACCGTTACAGTAAAAGGTGTGGCCACTTCTACCTCAAGTGGAATGGGTGTAGCTGCAGGTGGTGTTACTTCTACTTCAAAAGGAATCGATACGGCTACCTCGACTTCAATTGGGGGCTGTACCTGCACCACAATGAGATTGAGCGTGGCTGAAGACTTTTTAGGATCATCGCCCTCCCGAATAAGCCCGATTGATCCCTCGGGATACCACTCTTCATTAGATTTGATTACATTGACTCCTTCACCCCTATGATCCGGGAGGGGATTGTTGCGGACATTGGGTGCAGTTTCCTTCGCCTGTATGACCTTGGTATCAATCATTGTTTGGATCTTGTCTTTCAGGGTGCGGCACTCACCAATAGTGTGTCCCTTCATACCGAAATGGTACGCACAAGTCTTGTTTGGATTGACTCATTGAGATGAATTTTCCATTTCCACGACGGGAATAGGGGTGACATAGCCATCAACTTTCAATATTTCGTACAACTGGTCAATGGGTTAAGCAATAGCGGTGTATTGTTTGGGTGGTTTGTGGTCAAAATTAGGCCTCAGTTTTTGATAGTTTGGACGAGCTGGAGGTGAATGATAATAGGGTGGTTGGGTATTATAGGTGTGGTAGGCGGTAGCAGGTTGGCGATATCTAGGAGGTGAAGGTTGGTATGTGGGTGGAAGGGTTTGTTAGCTTCAAGGTTTCACATATTAATTTCGATGATAACAAACAACCGCAATTATTAATCAAAGAACATTTACGTGTGGTAATCTTATTTTTGTACATGTTTATTCAAGAAAGAAGATGATGGTAAAATCCAAACAAATATGGGAAGAGAATATTATGGGAAAGTGAATATCAAATACATGGAGCATTGATCGTCTACATGGAGCACTGGTGGCATACGTACTGGAAAGAGGCTGTTGGCGAGAACCTCTCCTGGGCTATTCATGTAGGCAATGTAGTTGGGCAATGCAAATAATATGGTCATTCATCAACCGATTCATGGAATCTACGGATGTTATGTATGAGAAGTTTTTCAACATCTTGAAAGGAAAGTTGCTAGATTCATGGAGAAGATCTATTATTTTGTGGAAGAAAAATACTTCATGGGAAATATACTACAAGGCCAAGGAAGAATATATTTTCTATGGAAAGAAAATATATTATGGATGTAGTACAATATATATTATGGAAAGACATTATTTTCCAAGATCAAAAAAGGAATATTTTCAATACAATGGGAGAAGAATATATTTTCTATGGAAAGAAAATATATTATGGATGTAGTACAATATATATTATGGAAAGACATTATTTTCCAAGATCAAAAAAGGAATATTTTCAATACAATGGGAGAAGAATATATTTTCTATGGAAAGAAAATATATTATGGATGTAGTACAATCTATATTATGGAAAGATGTTATTTTCCTAGATCAAGAAAGAAATATTTTTAATACAATGGAAGAAGAATATACTTTCTATGGAAAGAAAATATATTATGGGTGTAGTATAATCTTATTATTATGGAAAAAGATTATTTTGCAAGATCAATAAAGGAGTCAAAGATATATTAAGATCTATCAGAAAAAGAAAGAAGTTCAAGTAAGGCAAAGGAAGAGAATTTCATCAGTATTTAATCTTTAAAGGAAAGATAATCATGCTTATATTGAAAGAAAGACAATTCCTCTAGTACATATGGAAGCATCCAAGTTCATATGAAGACTTGATGGCTTACATGGAAATAATCTTTTTATACAAAAGGCATTAAATAATATGGCCTTGATTTTTGGACTTGTTAAAGAAAAGATTTCAAATCACGTGAGATCAAATCTGTACAAGATTGCTATTCATTTGTGTTCAAGGAAAGAGTAGTTACTCTTTCAGCATCAGACTTAATCGAGACAAGGATCGAGATCAAATTCAAAAGAGCAAGAAGCAGTAAAGAAAAGTTGGAGCAGCAACAAAGGAAATTCTTTTCCAAAATTAGAAGACCGCTGCAATGGTTAGAATGTTCAACGACCAAGTATAAAAGAGAAAGCACCTGCAACAGCAAACTCACGCAGCCTTCTATACAATTGTCTCTCCAACTACAAGTTCTTTATTCTAATCTTAACAAGCAGTGTAATTCACTTTAGTAGATTTACTATGTACACAAAAGAGAGAAGAGAGTCAGAAAAATATTGGGGAGGCAGTGTGTCCGAGAGGTTGTGTCATTGTTCGTTTCTTTGGTGAGCGAGTGAAAACCAAAGGGTCGTTGTTGGTGAACGAGTGAAAACCAACTCTTGTTCATTGCTGCTGAGCGAGTGTAAACCAACCCTGTCAACGTTGGTGGTGATCGCAGAAAATCACAAATGCTGTACTCAATTCTATTTACAAAAAGCTCTAAAAGACAACACTCTTGCAACCCAAGAGGACTGGATTAGGATACCACATTGATTCCGAACCAGTATAAAAATTCCTAGTGTCATTTACTTTATTGCGCTCATTTTATGTTCTGTTCCTTTATTGTTTATTGTGATTAACACTTGTTTAAATCGAAAGGACTAACAGTTCTGTGCAGGCTGTCTCTGCATAAGTCGACTAGAAATTTAAAAAGGCTACAATTCACCCCCCCCTCTTGTACTTTGAATTGGTAACAAAGTAGGTATCACATCTTTATTTTTTTTCTTAACAACAAGTGAGAAAAGATCCATGGCAGGTCATCAAATTATTGGAACCGTACTTCAAGAGGGATACTCAACAAGAANCTGCCAAAAATTTTAAAAGGCCTCAAATCCCCCCCCCCCCCCCCCCCTTCTTGTATCAATTGGTATCAGAGCAGGTCTCACATCTCTATTTTTTTGTTTAACAGCAAGTGAGAACAGATCCATGGCAGGTCATCAAATTGTTGGAACCGTACTTCAAGAGGGATACTCAACAAGAAGGCCACTGTAGTTCAATAGTCAATACTATAGCCACTGGAAAGAAAGAATGAAGGTTTATGTCTAATCAATAGATTATTGATCCTGGCTAGTTATTCAGAATGGACCAAGACCTATTCCGAACAACATTAATAGAAAGAAGCTTGTAAAAAGGGAATCCATATTTGACTACACAGAAGAACAGTTGGATATTATGCAAACAAATGCTAGAGCAATTAATATGCTCTATTGTGTGATTAGTGAAGAAGAATATAAGAGAATATCCACTTGTGAGACTGCTAAAGATATATGGGACAGATTGGAAAATATCCACGGGGACGCCAACAAGGTAGAGAAAATTGAAGAATCCGAAAATGGTGAAGATCGAGAAGACTTGACCGTGATACCCAGGACGATAAAAAGGAAGAGTAAAAAGAAGCAGAATAGAAAATCTCAATCCATCCAGAATCATCAAAAGAATCAGAAGAATGAGGTTCAACAACAAGATAACATTTGCTGCTACAAATGTGGTAAACCTGGACATATAAAATTAAAATGTCCCAGCCTCAAGAAGAAAAATCATAGAATCTCAAATTGGAGCGGCGAGGATGAATCTGAAAAAGAAAAAAATCACGAAAGAATGGAAAATTAATGTTTCATGGCAATGGGAGAAACTAACAAGGTATGTCCCACTCCTATTACGTATTGCGATAAATGTGATGAATTACAGGATGATATAGAATTGACTCTCAATGACCTTGAGAAAGTTCTAAATGAATATAATAAGTTGAAGAAGGAAAAGAAGAATTGGGAGATCCAACTTGAAGAATATAAGAAGTTGACACATGAGAAGAAAGATTGGGAGATCAAACTTGAAGAATATAACAAGTTGAGAAATGAAAAGAAAGACTGGGATATTCAACTTAAAGAATATCTGGTGGAGAACAACTTACTTCAAGAAGAAAATTTTGAGCTTCGCAAACAAATAAGCAGCTTGCACAAACCCCCCATCCACTACTTTGATCGATCAAAGTCGTCTCCTTGGCTTAGCAGCTATAAGTCGACTAAAAAGGGATCTACTAGTAAACGTCCTACTTTGGACAAGTTGACTGAGGAAAGCTTCAAGTCAACTAATAAGGAAGCTGCAGTAAACACTCTTCTTCTCATATTACATGCCACTATTGTGGCAATTATGGAAATAAAGTATTTGCATGCAATTATGCCAAAAGTTATGTTAGATCAAAATATGTTTGGAGACCAAAACAGTTACATGCATCTCGAATTATACAATATACCAACCGTGAAGGACCCAAAAAGATTTGGGTACCAAAAATAAATTAATTTATTTTGCAGGAATTCTGAGCCCAGCCATAAAAAGGAATAAATGACATTTGCATAATGGCTGGTCAAGGCACATGCTTGAAAGTTCATACATACTCTATAAATGATGAAGGAACTATTACAAGTATTGGTAAAGCTTAAGTGATTGGTATCACTAAAGGTTATTCAAGATCCTTCGGATGCTTTATAAGGTGATAGGTATCTAGTAACATCTTTTTGGTTAAGTATAATATGATATGTTCAACTACATATTGCTTAAGTCGACTAATTGCAACATACTACTATGTTTGGCGTTAATCTTATCCTTGACTTAGAAATTTTGAATAGAACGAATTTATATCTTGTATGAACCATGTCATTTGTATAACTATTAGGATAAGAAAACATGCATGTATTCCTTTGATATAGTTGTGAGCTTAAGATAATTTGTGAAGAGAATTACTTCTTATATCCTTTATCTTGATGGAAGTTTCTATATTTCATTCAAATTTGAGAAGGGTGTTTAATCTTGATGCCTCGGAAACTTGTGCATACAGAGATACTCGATTATTCCTAAGACTCAAAAGCTTGGAAGGAACATATATATATGTCTCTATTGATGATTATCCTTACTTTAGAATATGTTATTTTTTAAAGTAAATGACGCATTTGCAGTGATCATCAATGTGAGTTTTAATAGTATTTGTTTGACATTTTCTTGCAACAAACATGATCTCTCACATTTTTAGGCGCCTCAGTTGAAAGCAGACTTGAAAAGAAAGAATCATTTTTGCATAAATTGTCATCATTGGCTTATATGTGCTTTAATATTTTTTATTGGATCTTATCTTGAATGAAATTCTGTCTGAGCTATGGGAAGGAAGAAAAATCAATCTTATTTCCTTTGGTTGCAACTGTCTTGGTAAGACTCTTTACATTTTCCTTATTCATTACTACTTACGATTTTATGAAATTTAGAATATTAGTTGTAAGAGAAATCCCAACATGCACGTTTTTCTTTATGATAATATTTTTCTGAGCAAATTGTGAATAAGGATGGAGAACTTGTAGTGGATAGCTTACAATAATCTGCTAATAACACATCCCCATTTGAATTAGACAGTCATGAAGAAGCATTAAACGATGAATGCTATATTCTAGCAATGCAAAATTTGTTGAGCAAAGCTGAAAGAATCAAAAGTATGAAAATCTAGTGCCAAGCAAAGGAGATACAATCATGGATATCTAAAGCCTGATAAGATTGGTAAGGATGTAAAAATTATGTGTAAAATTGTAGCCCATGGTTTCACAACAAGAAGATTTGTTTCTTCCTAGAGAGTTTTGTTAGAAAAATATTTTCCATGTGCATATTACAAAGTTTGTAAGCTATTATTGTATGGACTTTGAATTTTTTTTTTAAAAATGGTTTGAAAATTGCATAACATTATTCTCTAACCTCTCTTTGGAATTGAAGGTTTTTTGAATCACTTTCTTGTGACCAAGACTAGTTATCATTTGAAACAAATTCATGTTTATCATCTGGAAATTATTCTTTTCAAAGATGCATTTACAAGAGCATATTTTCTTGGTAACACTAACCTAAAGCATGTCAAGTTTTTTTTTAAGTCTCTAGAAGATGATCGGTTTGAAAATGAGTATAATGGAGAATTTACCTTCATATTCACATACCAAACAATGTGAAGCAAGGATAAAATTGATAATTGCTCACATTTACGAAAGAAGTTGTTATGGTAATGATATCCTAGTGTATCCTTTTTGGTAAAAATATTTCGTTATCTCTTTTATGTTTATTATTTGTGTGATTTCAGGTCTATGATAACATGTCTGCAGTTTGATTCTATTAGAACTATGTTTAAAATAGATTCAAAATTGTACCGTCCTGCTCTATGTTTTTAGAAGTCTAATAATTCTCTTCAAGTATTTGGAATTGTTTTTTTTTTTACCTAAAATGAACTACCATGTCTCATATTTCGTATGGTCAGCAATGATTTGGTTACTCAAAAATTTTCCAACGGAATCAACATTTGGTATTGATTGTGTCACGACCCAAAATCCATAAGGCCGTGATGGTGCCGGACACCACTGTCAGGCAAACCAATCATTAAATGGTTAAGTCAAATTTCCTGTTTTAGCATTTTTGAAATCATTACCTTTCACTTTATTACATAATAACTGAATAAAATCCGCTAAGTAAATATGACAGTTTAATATTCCATTTTTATAAAATACATCCCAAACACATCCCAGAACCCGGTGTCACAAGTGCATGAGCAAATTCTAAGAATTTCATAAATACTACAAAGCTTGTTCGAAATACAAATTGGACAAGGAATTTAAAATGAAATTAAATACAATATGAGGGAGACTTTGTCGGCTGCGGGTCGCCTCCGGATGATGCAACTCACCTAAGTCTCCAAGTCGGCCACATCGCTGTGAAAGTACATGTGCAATAAAAATACACAGCAAGTGTAGAATGAGTACGAAAACAACGTGTACTCAGTAAGTATCCCTCCTAACCTCATAGAGGTAGTGACGAGAGGTCGAAGTTGACACTTGCTAGAGGTCAATTTAACATAATCGAGTGAGACACTAAGCATGAATATCATAGGCAATTTAATAAATATCAGGGATAAGGAATATCAGTTCTTCTTACATTTAACACTTTAACACCTCGTCATTTCAGTTGTAATTTATAGTTTCCAGGCCAATAAACATGTATAAATCACAGGAAAGTACGCAACAATTATCATGCGCAAGATATGCCGAGGGTCGAACGGCGCGTACCAACAATAATAAAATGTGCACTGCCGAGGGTTGAACGGCTCGAACCATAGATGCATCTATCTTCCCCACTCGCGAATCGATCATGCTACGCGGTTATACATAAATAACAAGGTCATCCTGCTCGCAAATCATACATGAGACTCAGGCACCCATAGTTACACATATTCACACAATAAACCACATTTTTATCAGGAAAATTAGCTATTCAATGAAGTGATAGAATTCTCCTTTTAATGAACATGAAAATAGTATTTAAAGCCTTTCTGGGGATTTACTTGCCAATATCGACAGGGTTTCAATATTATAGATTTATTCGAAACGCAATTATCCAAGGAAGAAACAATTCTCCTTCTAGATGATTAAGAAAAGTAAACTCTATCCTTCTTAGAGATTTAATTACTAATTGACAGCATCCCAAGATATTTTATTGACAAGGTCACAAGTACGACAAGTAAAGCATCCTAATGGGTTCTAGACTACCCGGACATGTCATAATAGTAGCTACGCACGGACTCGCGGTACCTCGTGCGTATGTAGCCACCGCAGATAGTAGCACGTATTTAATTAGTTCACCTATAGGGACAATTCCCCCTCACAAAGTTAGAAAGGAGACTTACCTCGCTCCGGAATTCCATAACCGGCTTCCAAACCCTTCTGACGACTCCAATTGATGCACAACGCCCCAAAACTATTCAAATAATGGGAAAACCAATAAAACTTATCTCTAATACTTGTAACAATTAAAGTTATATAAGTTCCCAACTCCGCTCGAAAAGTTGACCAAAATGCCCTCGGGCCCACGTGCCCGGATTCCGAAATTTCTCGAAGATAAATTCTACCAATAGCTTTACTAACTCAATTATACAATTTACTGTAATTTTCATGCTCAAATTCATGGTAAAAGTCCAAAATTCCAAATTGTAGGTCTTCCCAAAAATCCCAAATTTATACTAATTTTCCATATCTAAATCCATGTAAGATCACATATTTAACTCAAAAATAGGAAGAAAAATCACTTACCTAGTGTTGCTTGGTGAAAATCCCTCCTTGAGCTCTCCAAAATCGTCCAAGCAAAATGAAAGAAATGGGCCAAAACTCGTGCTTAAAACAATCTGCCCAGGCTTCATCGAGTTGTACCTTGCGTTGTGCAGGTTGTACATCATATTAAAAGTTTCTCTTGTTGTACACCTTCTGTTAAAACGCCAATAACCCCTTGTAGAAATATACAAATGACAAACGGTTTGAATATATAAAAACTAGACTCGAAGATATTTAATTTGATAGGTTGTAAACCATATAACCCTTTAAATATTCCGAGATATGAGCTTCTAAAGTTGACTCCATGCATCAGAAAATTCTGTCGAAACTGCTCCACCAGCCATCTTCAATCGATCATAACTTTCTGAAAAAATGTCCAAATCATGAATGGTTTAACTTTCTGGAAACTATAATGCAAGGGATACAACTTTTATGTTTTTCCAATTTTCATATTCCTTATAGATTTCGAGATATAAGCTTCCAAATTCAGCTCCGCGATTGCACTAGTTGCTGTAAAAACAGCTTTCTGCAGAAATTTCAGCAACTCTTTGGTCCGAAATTCATTTTGTTAACCTTCTGAAATATAACAGAGGCCCTCGGGACCTTAACCAATTATACCAACATATCCAAAAATATGATATGAACTCGCTCGAGGCCTCAAATCACATCAAACAACGTCGAAATCATGAATTGCACTCCAATTCAAGCTTTATGAACTTTGAAATTTCAAACTTCTACATCCGATGCCGAAACCTATCAAATCACGTCCGATTGACCCCAAATTTTGCATACAAGTCATATTCAACCTTACAGACCTGCTCCAACTTTCGGAATTGGAATCCGACCCCGATATCAAAAAGTCAAACTCTCGGTCAAACTTCTCAAAAACCTTCAAATTTCTATCTTTAGCCAAATGACTTCAAAATGACCTACGGACCTCCGAATTCACTTCCGATCGCGCTCCCAACACCAGAATCACCATACAGAGCTATTACCAGATTCAGAATCCCAAACGGACATCAATAACACCTAAATGCACTTCAACCCAGACTTATGAAATTCCGTCTAAAATGCTAACTTCCACAATATACGCCGAAACGCTCCCGGGTTATCCAAAACCCGATCCGAGCATACTCCCCAGTCCGAAATCATCATACGAACCTTCTGGAACCTTCAGATCCTGATTCCGAGGTTGTTTACTCCGAATTCCAGTCTTAGTCGATTCTTCCAACTTAAGGCTTCTGAAATGAGAAATTTCTTTCCAATTTGACTCCGAAATTCCCAAAATTCAATTTTGACCACACCTACAAGTCATAATACCTGAAATAAAGCTTCTCATGACTTCAAACCGCTGAACGACGCGCTAGAGCTCAAGATGACAGGTCGGGTCATTACAGATTGCTTAGTGTTTATTATACAAGTCGTTGGTTTTACTAGATGAATTGATGAATTGTGCACTTATCGAATTGAGAGGTTCTTGGAATATGGATTTTTTTGAGCGTATGCTTCATTGGTTATAGTCATTTATATCCTATCCCACCTTTTTGATGATGACAAAAGGGGGATAAAATAATGTGTACAAAAGTTCAAAAGCTATGGTAGAATGTATGAAGACATGGGGAGCATTCCTGAAGAATGCATAGAGTGAGGGGGAGTTCACACTTCATGTACTACATGCATTCCGAGAAGATGACTTCAGGAAAGTAACCAGTTTATCTAACTTATCACATTACTGTCTTTGATTAAGTCTTTGATTAAATTTTCTCATTTTGTACTCAATGGTTTGCCATCATAAAAAAGGGGGAGATTGTTAGCTTCAAGGTTTCACGTATTAATTTTGATGATAACAAACCAACACAATTATTAATCAAAGAATATTTACGTGTGGTAATCTTATTTTTGTACAGGTTTATTCAAGAAAGAAGATGCTGGTAAAGATCCAAACAAATATGGGAAGAGAATATTATGGGAAAGTGAATATCAACAACATGGAGCGCTGGTCGTCTACATGGAGCACTGGTGGCCTACGCACTGGAAATAGGCTATTGGCGCAAACCTCTCATGCGTTATTCATTCAGGCAGTGTAGCTGGGCAGTGCAAATAATATGGCCATTGATCAACCGATTCATGGAATCTATGGATATTATGGATGGGAAGTTTTTCAACATCTTGAAAGGAAAGTTGCTAGAATCATGGAAAAGATCTATTATTTTGTGGAAGAAAAATACTTTATGGGAAAGATACTACAATACCAAGGAAGAATATATTTTCTATGGAAAGAAACTATATTATGGATGTAGTACAATCTATATTATGGAAAGACATTATTTTCCAAGATCAAGAAAGGAATATTTTCAATACAATGGGAGAAAAATATATTTTTTATGGAAAGAAAATATATTATGGATGTAGTACAATCTATATTATGGAAAGATGTTATTTTCCTAGATCAAGAAAGAAATATTTTCAATACAATGGAAGAAGAATATATTTTCTATGGAAAGAAAATATATTATGGATGTAGTACAATCTATATTATGGAAAGATGTTATTTTCCTAGATCAAGAAAGAAATATTTTCAATACAATGGAAGAAGAATATATTTTCTATGGAAAGAAAATATATTATGGGTGTAGTATAATCTTATTATTATGGAAAAAGATTATTTTGCAAGATCAAGAAAGGAGTCAAAGATATATTAAGATCTATGAGAAAAGGAAAGAGGTTCAAGTAAGGCAAAGGAAGAGAATTTCATCAGTATTTAATCTTTAAAGGAAAGAGAATCATGCTTACATTGAAAGAAAGACAATTCCTCTGGTACATATGGAAACATCCAAGTTCATATGAAGACTTGATGGCTTACATGGAAAGAATCTTTTTATACAAAAGGCATTAAATAATATGGCCTTGATTTTTGGACTTTTTAAGGAAAAGATCTCAAATCACGTGAGATCAAATATGTACAAGATTGCTATTCATTTGTGTTCAAGGAAAGAGTAGTTACTCTTTCAGCATCAGACTCAATCGAGACAAGGATCAAGATCAAATTAAAAAAAGCAAGAAGCAGTAAAGAAAAGTTGGAGCAGCAACAAAGGAAATTCTTTTCTAAAATTAGAAGACCGCTGCAATGATTAGAATGTTCAACGACCAAGTATAAAAGAGAAAGCACCTGCAACAGCAAACTCACGTAGCCTTCTATACAATTGTCTATCCAACTACAAGTTCTTTATTCTAATATTAACAAGCATTGTAATTCACTTTAGTAGATTTACTGTGTACACGAAAGAGAGAAGAGAGAGAAAAATATTGGGGAGGCAGTGTGTCCGAGAGGTTGTGTCATTGTTCGTTTCTTTGGTGAGCGAGTGAAAACCAAAGGGTCGTTGTTGGTGAACGAGTGAAAACCAACTCTTGTTCGTTGCTGGTAAGCGAGTGTAAACCAACCCTGTCAACGTTGGTGGTGATCGCAGAAAATCACAAAGACTGTACTCAATTCTATTTACAAAAAGCTCTAAAAGAAAACACTCTTGCAACCCAAGAGGACTGGAGTAGGATATCACATTGGTTCCGAACCAGTATAAACATTTCTAGTGTCATTTAATTTATCGCTCTCATTTTATGTTATGTTCCTTTACTGTCTATTCTGATTAACACATGTTTAAATTGAAAGGACTAACACTTCTATGCAGGCTGTCTCCGCATAAGTCGACTAGATCTGAAGAGTTGTCGCCTAGAAATTTAAAAAGGCTACAATTCACCCCCCCCCCCTTGTACTTTTAGGGTTTGGTATACAAATGGAGATTTTGGACATTGGGAAACCATTACTGTCCCCACTTCTTTCTTCTTCGATATGCCACCTGATTGCAGTGCTTTGTTTGTGGCCTGCTGTGCCTCGAAATGTTTCACCATTCCACTTTTGATACCTTCCTCGATCTTTTCTCTGAGTTTGATGATATCGGATAACCTGTGATTCTCAATGACCATTAACCTTTCATAATATTGTGGATCATGTGCCCTGACAAAGGACTTGTTCATCTTCTCCTCATCTAATGTCGGCCTGACCTTCGCTGCTTCTGACCTCCATCGAGTAGCATACTCGCGAAAAGTCTCAGTTGTCTTCTTCTTGAGGTTCTGGATATAGAAAGCATCTGGCACATTTTCCGTGTTGAATCTGGAACCATGCTCACCCAATTGGCCCATTTCTTGGGATTCTTTCTTATGACCAAGATAGAGCATCTCCAGTAAGGCTTCTCATGAACAGCTTCATGAGAATCCTTTCGTCCTTTCAAACCCCTACGAGCTTTTCATAGTAAGTTCTCAGATGATTCTTGGGATCACCCGTTCCATCAAAAATTTCAAACTTAGGAGGTTTGTAACCCTCCGACAATTCCATATCTGGTTGTATGCACAAATCTTCATAATATAGACCTTCAATTCCTTTACCTCCTTCAACACCTTGAACTTGAATTGTTAGTTTCTTGAGCTCTTCTGCCATGTTCTTAATGAGCAGGTCCTTCTCGGCGGATTCCGGTGTATATGAGATTGGTTTGGTGGAGTGGGGTAAGGTTTCTACGTATATGGGTTTTTTTTGGTGAATGCCAGGAGTTTGGGTGTAATGGTTATCATTGGTTGAGTTTTGGGGATCAGGGATAGGTTGTGGGGTATTATGAGGAGTGCGATAGGTGGTTTGAAGATACTGAGTAGGGAGATGCTGATGTTGAGGAGGTATAGGTAGCGGTAAAGGATTTTAAGGAGGGTTCGTATATTGGTGATATGCGGGAAGATTCTGCGGGCGTTTGTTAGGTGTGTTCTGAAGTGGTACCGGGTTTTGCGTATTTGGATGGTTGATATCTGGGACATTTAGTGTGAGGGAGAGGTTTTCCAAGTTACGGACCTGCTCAAGCTCACCCTGTAGTTCAATTATCTTCTGTTCAAGCTGTAAAATCAAGTCATTTGGGGCCGGAGTTTCGACCATCGGAAGCTTCTGCATTCTCAGCATGTGTAGTGTTGTATTTTCTGACGCCGCTCATATCGTCCATTTTAGCTTTCCCTTTGCCTTTTGGTACACTTGGAGGAGAAGGAGGTGGAGGGCCTCTAGATTTGGTATGGGTAAGTTGATGATGCCAGTATGCGTGACCAACCTTGGAGAATGGGAATAATCAAAAAGAACGGAAAACAAAAGGTAACCAAGTCAGTAAGAATTCTGAAAAATGTTTGCAGTATTTAAACACATATTACGGTAATGTAAATTCGCGTCCTAATTTGGGATCCTCGTTATGCCCGAGATAGGCCTAGCGGCAAGTAGATTTGGAGAATTTCAATGCCAATAATCGCCTCATTTCATTAATGTAAAAATCGATGAATCTATAACGACACTAAATAAGATAAGTCACTAATGGTACTTAGATTTATTACATTCGAAAAATAAAGAACAAATAAACCTAATCTACTTGGTCCCAGAGGGACCTTCTTCGGGCTTGATTCTCTTGGCTCCATCGATCAGGTTCCCCAAGTCGCGCATGCCCAGCAATAGGTATACTCTTGCTAGATGTCCTCCTTTATTACCCTCAGCATTCTGGCAGTCTATGACTCTTTTCCTCACTTTCTTTTCCAGCTCAATCAGACCTTGCTCCAGATATTCCAGCCTTTCATTCGACTTAATAGACATTTCCCTCCATTCATTGATCAGTTCCATATCAGTCTTGTGTTGCTCCAGATGCTCGTCCTCAGACTCGTGAACTCTTTTGCGCAGTCTGTTGTATTTCACTTGGGCTTCGGCAACTTCGTCTATGCCCCTGTTCCCTCGACCGATCCCCGGCTCAACTATTCCTGTTGTGCTATCTTCCAACCATGATGGGTAAAAGCACACATGCCTTGCGTGATATCGTTCTGGTTCGATGGTGTTGTTTTCTAGAATAATCTTCAGGTGCCACATATGTTGAGCTTCACATTTGTATGGGATGTCGTCATCTTGAAAATCTGCCCTGTAGTGACTCATTTTGGAGACTCGCGGTATGACTTGATTTCTACCTGCTTGTCTCATAACCCTGATGGGAACATAGGGGTATATGCCCCTCAATCCGATCAACACCAAGTACGGAACTTCCTTAGATATGATGATGGACTCACTAGTAGGGAACTATTCGAACATCCATTGAACATGGTCCTCAGTCAGATTGTCAAAAAACTGCACCCATTCTGTAGCATTCTCCGGTTGAGCAAACCTGTCCGAGATAAAGGTCATTCTCTTAGGGTGATGGAAAGACATTTGATCATTCCACGGTCTTCATGGAAACTCTTGGCGGTATTGACTTCTCAGGAGATGTTCTAGCAACAAAACCTGTAGCAGATTACAACCCTCGAAGTGTTTGAACCCTTTCTGGCAGCGATCCAAGGCCCGATATATGTCTGCTATAATCATAGGGACAATAGTATATGTTTGCCCCTAGATTCCCTTTATTAAGGTTTTAGTTACCATGGCCAGTATGGTGTGAATTCTGTCTATTTTGCTTGGGAACACTATCATACCCAAGAAGCAGACGATGAACATAAAAACCCTGCGGTGAATCCAACCCAAGGAAGTGATAGAGAATTCGTCATGAAAGATACGATAGGATTTGCTATGACCGTATCGTTCATAAAGAAAGTCAAAAGGTATGTAAGATCTCTTCATACACACCAAGTCATCATTTTTCCTTAAACCCATCATCTTCAGAAACTCTTTGGGAGAGTGATTTTCCGGCACCAATAAATTGGGACTGTCCCAAGGTAGTCCAGCAAATCCCCATATTTCCTCCAAGAGAAGGGTCATTTATATGTTTCCAAAATGGAACACGAACCTTTTTCCATCCCAGAACATAGTGGCAGCTTCAATCAATATGTTGTTCGGTTGGATGTCCAATAAAGAAGGTAAATTTTCCAAAACCTTTTTCACATGCTTTTTGTCGCTTGACGAAAGATCTTCCCACCAGTAGAGCAACAATGGTGGTATGTTACGGACCATGCCGTGGGGACTTCGTGCCTCATTTTTTGCAAAAAGAAGAAGGTTAGGCCCTTCCCCCCTCCAAATTCAACTATTTATACATCAATGGTTAGCATATTGACACTTATTTCTCCAAATTAATGCACATATCGTGGTTGCGTCCGTTGGGATTATGGAAAGCCCGGTGGACTTTAGACAAGGATTTTCTTAAAGGGTTATTATGTGGATAACATATTAACCCATGTTAGGTTTGACCATGATGCATGTACAATTAATCAGAGTAAGGTTTCTACAGAGGTCTAGACTAGTACCCTTAAGCGGAAAAATTCAGGGGGAAAGGCATGGAACCGTCGACTGCACCGATGATCGACTAGTTTTACTGCAAATAAGACTTTATGAATTCAAAGGGATGTTATATAGGAAGGGCGCAAACACTCATCAAGCGTTGCTATGGTATTGTTTACGCACGAGTGGAATATGATGTTGAGCATGATTTATGCAACAGAAAATAGCACGTTGTCACGTATTTGCACAATGAAAAATGATAAATGTGGTATTTAATAATTGAAAAGGCGTTTAATAAAGAAAACAAGGAGACAAGTCAGTTTCCATAGTAAAGAGTAATAAAACAAGAAAGAGAAATCGTAAATGCTTGAAAGTAGGCAAATAAATTCACAAAAAGTGGGAAAGGGTATGCAAGTATTAACAAAATAATAAGGCATGCTTAAAGACTAATTCACAAAACTCAGGTTCGTTATGGTAAGATCCTAAAAAACTATCCTCAGTGGAGTCAACCATGCTGTCGCGCCCCCTTTTCCTCGCGAAATCGGGTTTCGAAATTTTTGGGACAACTCGTTCTTTTCGGGATGGGTAAGGAATTGGAAGAGTCGCCACCTAACAGATTAAGGTGCGTTAGGGAACCTAGACAAATTAACTCATAAAACTAGTTTGCATCACCAGAGATTGGGTAAGGGCTCAAATTACCTTGAGGGGAAGGTGTTAGGCACCCCTCGAGGTCCACAACGGTGGGTCCCGGCCGAACTTAATTAAGAGAATTATTCTAAAAGGCAAAGAAAACAATTTGGACAATACAAATTACTTTAAACAGGATTAAGGGGGTCCTAAGTTTTTTTAGCCTATAAGATCATTCCATGAAATACCTTGTAACTTCCCCAAGTTGGGGTGTTACTCATAGCATTAGTGCACGGGTTATCATCTACTTACTAACCAATTACTATCTTTCAGTTGTTACCTAAGCGTTCTAGTAGCTTCTAGATCATTCCTTTAGGCGTGCACTACCCGTCCCTTACCTATGGCCCTGGAGGTATTAGGACCTCTACTTAGGATGGTTCTAGACCGACCTATGTTACTTAAAATGAGAAATCTAGGCGACAAACAAAATACAAATAGGACTTTCAAGTAAAGAAACAAATAAGGGCTCACAATGACCTCCACACGTAAACAATAAAAGCATGCAATTGAATCAACAAACTTCGTTAATTTTAGAATCCTATAGGCAGGATATCTACGTGAGCAGAAACAGAATATAAAGGCAGTTTTATTAAGGCGAGCATTAAAACCTATTCTGTTTGCCTACTGATTTTATTCAGCATGAATCCCAGCATTCCAGGCAGGTAATATGTCACAATTTTAAGCCCAGAATCATTGGTAAGTCCTACAGATTGCCTAGGTGATGGACAGAATCGATTGAATTCAGAATTGATTAATAGGATCCTATAGGCATGATTTCTACGAGTTTATTAATTACAGACCTATGCACATGGTTTCTAAGTGTAGTATTGATTTTAACTCATAAAGACATGTTTTATTCCTTTTAAATCCTATAGGCATGCTTTCTAAGTTTGAAGCTGATTTAAACCCTATAGGCATGATTTCTAAGTTTGAAAACTGATTTCACCCTATAGGCATGATATCTATTAGCTTTAAATCCTATAGGCATGATTTCTAGGTTGAAACTGATTTTTATTTCCTATAGACATGATCCCTATTAATCGTATGTGGGCAGAAATTAAGCAGATTGCCAGGAAATATTATTATTTCAAACAAAAATGATCTTATGGACTTGGTCACTAATGCACATTGGGTTGAAAATATGTGTAGATCCTATGAACAAGATTTCTAATGCATAATTAAACGGAAAATCCTATGAGAAAGATCTCTAGTATGCAAATGTGAAAATACAGAATCCAAAGCAATCAGGAAAATACTATGGGAAGGATCTCTAAACAAGTATAGCTCTCACATGATTCAATCAACATAATTAAACCTATAGACATGATTTCTACCCAATTTTAACAAAAGACATAAGACCCCCCCCCCCCCAGCCTTTACTAATTAACCCTAAATCTGTTATTACAAAGATTATTACAGCTCAGAATATCGAATGAATTACATAATAGTAGCGATTACACTATAAGGAGCCTTCATAGGCCCAATCTAATCCTAGGAACCAGACCTTCAATCATAACAGCATGTGTCACTACCCAAATTCCTACTCAGGTCGTGATGGCGCCCAACACCGAGGTCAGGCAAGCCGACACTAGTTACCAAAGAAATTACTTAAACAAATGAGATGTTCGAACACTTATCCAGTTTTAATTTAAGCAATCCTTAAATGAAAGTGAGGAAGTGAGGCAATGTAATTTAAGATAACTCAAAAATCGTTGCCAGCATACACAGAGTAGTATAATTCTAGTGAATCAACTACGTGCGCCAAGACCTAGTGTCACAAGTCCACATGCGACTAGTGGGATATACAAATAGACAAAATAAATGTAACTGTCTGAAAGGGGTCGACAGAAATATCTCAACAGTAATAGAAACTCCACAGTGTTGCTGAGGAACGCCAGGAAGAGCAGCTCACCATGTAGTCAAATCCCCGTAGTACTCTCAGCGACGAACACCCGAATGGTGACCAGGTGCAAAAACCTCAGAACCTGTACAATTAAGTACGGAAGTGTAGCATGAGTACATATAAACAAATATGTACCCAGTGAGCATCCCGTCTAAACTCGAAGAAGTAGTGACGAGAGGTAGACGCGATACTTACTAGGGTCAATAACCAATAATATGATTACATAAAGCTAGACAAGAAAAGTAGTCATGAAAATCACTAAGGCATGGAGCTATCAATTATATAGGATTGCAATTTATTCTCATGAGTCAAATAATAATTATCACAAAAGTCTCAAGTTCCCCTTACACGTGGGGTAATTTATTTAATAATGACAAGACTCTCAGTCAAATACATCGCACATAATATGCTGAAGCGTACGGCCGAAGCGACGCGAAAATAAATGTGCACTGCCGAGGATCGAGCGGCACGAACCATAGATGCATCCATTACCCCGCTTGCAAATCGATTATGCGACGCGGTTGACATAAATATAGGGCTAACCCGCTCGCGAATCATACATACGACATGGGTGCTCGTAAACATACACAAAATTTATCAGGAAATTCAGGAATTTATCATGGATTATTCTTAAATTCAGGGATTTAAGCACTTCAACTTACACATAGCTTCCTAAATTCTCATATCAATTTCAAGGATAATAAGCAACTAGAAGCACATATAAAGATACAGGTAAAGCACATAAAGGTATGCTAGTGAGATCCTAAATTCTACCCGACGCAACAGAGTAGTAGCTACGCACGGACTCTCGTCACTTTGCGCGTACGTAGACCCCGCAAATAAGGACAATTCAATCGTTTACATTTACCTATGGGGACAATTCCCTCTTACAAGGTTGGAAAGGAGACTCACCTCGCGTAGAATCTACTTCCCGGTCAAGAACGCGCCCGAAACTCCAAACTTTACACCCGAGGACTCGAAACTAGTCAAATGATATATAAATATGTCAATGCATGCTCAAGGTATGGAAATTCTCCTACTTATTTAGTAAATTCACTATTCTTGAAGAAATCCCAAAATACACCCCCGGGCCCACATGTTCGGATTCCGGAAATTTTCGAAGATATCACTCACCCATAGCCCAAGGGTCATTAATATATAATTTTTATATGATTTCATGGTAGAAAAGTGGTGAAATTCCCTAAAGTTCATCAAACCTAGGTTTTCACTCTATCCCCTATGATTTCCACTATTTAGATGTTAATCTACCGAAGTTTTGATGTAATAAACTAACATTTAAAAAGAATTTACTTACCTCTTCGTAGCTAGGTTGTGGAGGGTTCTTCCCAAGCTCTCAAGTCTTCAATGGAGGTGTAAAATGAAAAGAATGAAGGAAATCCCGTGTTTAAGTGAAAGTGCACTGCCTGGCCTACAGGGGTTCCGCACATGCGGCTCGAGGACCGCACCTGCGGTATCGTGCCTGCGAGCTGGGGCTCGCACCTGCGGAGTTTGTCGGGAAAGACTGGGCCCGCACCTGCGGAGCTGGAGAACGCACCTACGGTTCTGCTCCTACGTAATTAAATCCGCACCTACGAAATTCCCGTACCTGCGAGGTTGGGACCGCAGGAGCGGTCCCGCACCTGCGGCTGGGCAACCGCACCTACGGTCACACCAGATCAGGTGCACCAGCTACATTTTCAGCTGCTTTTTGGCCTCGTGTGGTGTCCGGGAGGCACCTGGGCCCACCCGAGCCCCCGTCCAGTTATACCAACAAGTCCTAAATCATAATACGGACTCGCTTGAGCCTTCGAAACACCCGAAACAACGCTAAATTTCAAAATCACCCCTCAAAACCCCTAGGATCAAACTTAAGAATTTCTAAGTTCTTGAATTCGGTTTCAATGCGCCGAACCGACCTACACTACTCGGAATGACACCAAATTTTGCAAGCAAGTCATGAATGACATAACGGAACAATTCACGGTCTAGGAATTCCGTTCGGACCTCGATAACATAAAATCATGTTCCAACCCAAATTTCAAACTTAAGGAAACTCTATTTCGCTATTTGGCGTCGAAACGCTCCCGGATCATCCAAAACCCATTCCGGACATACGTTCAAGTCCGAGATCATCGTACGAAGCTGCAGGAATCGTCGAAACTCGATTCCGAGGTTGTTTACTCAAAATATTGACCGAAGTCAAACTTGGCTTTAAAAGCCAACCTTAAGGAACCAAGTGTTCCTATGCTATTCTAAACACTTCCAAATCTCGGACCACCCGTCCCCGCAAGTCATAAATCACGATAAGCCGCTACGGGAAGTATTATTTGGATGATCGGGCCCCGAATACGCAAAACGACCGGTCGGGTCGTTACATTCTCCACCTCTTAAACAAATGTTCGTCCTTGAACGGGTCTAGAATCATACCTGAATTGCTGAATAAGTGTGGATATCTGCTCCGCATGTCCTCCTCGGACTCCCAAGTCGCCTCCTCGATCGGCTGGCCCCGCCACTAGACCTTTACAGCAGAAATTCTCTTAGATCTCAACTAGCGGTCCTGCCTATCAATAATAGCAACTGGCTCCTCCTCGTAGACCAACCTCTCATCCAACTGAATAGTACTTAAATCAACAACGTGAGAGAAATCGGCGTGGTATCTCCGGAGCATGGATACGTGGAATACCGGATGTACTCCCGATAAGCTGGGAGGTAAGGCAAGTTCATAAGCAACCTCTCCAACTCGCCTCAATACCTCGAAAGGACGTATGAACCTCGGGCTCAGCTTGCCCTTCTTCCCGAATCTCATAATACCTTTCATCGGCGAAACCTTCAGCAGAACCTTATCTCTCTCCATAAATGACACATCACGTGCCCTCTGATCCGCGTAACTCTTCTGTCTGGACTGTGCTGTGCGGAGCCTCTCCTAAATTAACTTCACCTTCTTTAAAGCATCTCTCACCAGGTCCACACCATATAACTCAGACTCACCAGGCTCGAACCACCCGATAGGGGAACGACATCGCCGACCATATAAAGCCTCAAATGGAGCCATCTCAATGCTGGACTGATAACTATTATTGTAAGCAAACTCGGCCAAAGGCAAGAACTGGTCCCCTTGGCCTCCAAAGTCAAGCACACATGCTCTGAGCATGTCCTCTAATATCTGAATTGTACGCTCCGACTGACCATCAGTCTGTGGATGAAATGTTGTGCTGAGATCTATCTGAGTACCCATCTCTCTGTGCAATGCTCTCCAGAAGTGCGAGGTGATATGAGGACCTCGATCTGATATGATAGACACTGGTACACCGTGCAACGGGACTATCTCTGGAATGTAGATCTGAGCTAACCTCTCAGAAGTATAAGTAGTAGCCACAGGGATGAAATGCGCCGATTTGGTCAATCTATCCATAATAACCCAAATCGCGTCAACCTTCCGCAACGTCCGAGGCAACCCAACCATGAAGTCCATAGTAATGCGCTCCCACTTCCACTCAGGAATGGGCATCTGCTGAAGTAGGGCCCCTGGCCTCTGGTGCTCATATTTAACTTGCTGGCAATTAAGACACCTAGCCACATACTCCGCAATGTCCCTCTTCATCCGCCTCTGCCAAAAATGTTGCTTCAAATCACGATACATCTTCGTAGCACCAGGATGAATAGAATACCGCAAACTGTGTGCCTCCTCAAGAATCCTCTGCCTCAGGCCATCAACATTTGGAACACACAGACGATTCTGAAGTCTCAGAACACCATCCTCGCCAATAGTAACCTCCTTGGCACCACCCTGAACCACTGTCTCCCGTAGTTCTGCCAGACACGGGTCATCATACTGTCGAGCCTTAATCTCCCCCGATAATGAAAACTGAGCACCCATATAAGCTAGAACTCGACGAGGCTCTAAAAGATCTAATCTCACCAAGCGATTGGCCAAGGACTGAATGTCCAAGGCTAGAGGTCTCTCCTCTACTGCAATATAGGCCAAATTACCCATACTCTCTGCCTTCCTACTCAAAGCATCTGCTACTACATTCGCCTTGCCCGAATGATAGAGAATGGTGATGTCGTAATCCTTTAGTAACTCGAGCCACCTGCGCTGCCTCAAATTAAGATCCCTCTACTTGAACAAGTGCTGCAAGCTGCGGTGGTCTGTATAAACCTCACAAGACACCCCATATAAGTAATGCCTCCAAATCTTAAGAGCATGAACAATCGCCGCCAACTCCAAATCGTGCACAGGGTAATTCTTCTCATGAACCTTCAGCTGGCGCGAAGCATAAGCAATAACTCTACCTTCCTGCATTAATACACACCCCAAGCTGACGCGTGAAGCGTCGCAATACACCGTATACATCCCCGAACCGGAAGGTAATACTAGAACTGGTGCCAAAGTCAATGCAGTCTTGAGCTTCTGAAAGCTCGCCTTACACTCGTCAGACCACTGAAATGGAGCATTCTTCTGAGTCAATCTAGTCAATGGAGCTGCAATGGATGAAAATCCCTCTACAAATCTCCAATAGTAGCCTGCTAGACCCAAGAAACTCCTGATCTCTGTCGCTGAAGTAGGACGTGGCCAACTTTGAACTGCCTCAATCTTCTTAGGATCAACCTTGATACCCTCTCCGGATACCACATGCCCCAAGAATTCCACGGAGTCCAACCAAAACTCACACTTGGAGAACTTAGCATATAGCTTCTGTTCTCGCAAGGTCTGGAGCACAACTCTCAAATGCTGCTCGTGCTCTCCCATGCTACGTGAATAAATCAAAATGCCATCAATGAAGATGATGACAAAGGAATCAATATACGGCCTGAACACCCTGTTCATCAAGTCCATAAATGTTGTCGGGGCATTAGTCAAGCCAAAGGACATCAACAAGAACTCGAATGGCCATATCTTGTACGGAAAGACGTCTTCGGAACATACGAAGCCCGAATCTTCAGCTGATGATACCCCGATCTCAAGTCAATTTTAGAAAATACCCTGGCACCCTGTAACTGGTCAAACAAATCATCGATGCGCGGCAATAGATACTTGTTCTTAATAGTTACCTTGTTCAACTGGCGGTAATCAATGCACATCCGCATAGACCCATTTTTCTTCTTTACAAATAGAACTGGAGCACCCCACGGCGATACACTCGGCCTGATAAACCCCTTAGCCAACAACTCCTCAAGCTGCTCTTTCAACCCCTTCAACTCCTTTGGGCCATACGGTACGGGGGAATGGAAATAGGCTGAGTGCCTGGAGCTACATCAATACAAAAATCGATATCTTGATCTGGAGGCATACCTGGAAGGTATGAAGGAAGACATCTGAGGACTCTCGAACAACTGGCACTGAATCAATTGTTGGAAACTCGGCGGTGGTGTCCCGCACATAAGCAAGATACGCCAAACAAACCTTCTCGACCATATGTCGAGCCTTCAGGAAGGAAATAACTCTACTGGCTGCACTAACTGAGGAACCTCTCCATTCCAGCCTAGGCAACTCGAGCATTGCCAAACTAACTGTCTTGGCATGGCAATCCAATATGGCATGATGAGGAGATAGCCAATCCATGCCCAGGATAATCTCGAAATAAACCATATCGAGCAATAGAAGGTCTGCTCTAGTCTCGAACCCACAAAAGGTGATCACACAAGACCGATAGACCCGGTCTACCACCACAGAATCGCCCACATGAGTGGACACATATATAGGAGAGCCCAATGACTCACAAGGAACATCCAGAAAACAAGCAAATAAAGCTGACACATAAGAATAAGTAGATCTTGGATCAAATAGCACCGATTCCTCCCTACCACATACTGAGATAGTACCTGTGATCACGACGTATGAGGCCACTGCATCTGATCAGGCCGGAATAACATAGAATCTGGCTGGAGTACCTGAAGACTGACCTCCGCTGAGCTGAATAGGAGCTAGCTGAGCTCCCCCTGTTTGGACTCCACCTCTGGGACGACCTCTACCAGCTTGTCCTCTACCTCTAGGTGGACGGAGCGCCGGTGCTGAGTATGTAGGCTGATAACTCTGCTGAACAGCCTTGCCCCGAAGTCTGGGACAAGTCCTCCTCATATGGCCTGAATCCCCACACTCATAGCATCTCACTGGAGGCATGGCCTGCTGCCCTGAAGAAGAAGAACCCTGAATAGCTGGGGGATGTAAGAAACCTCTAGCATAGCACTAAAGTAAGGACTAGGAGAACCCCGATGACCTGAATACCCGCCGGAGGAACCCTAAATGGCTCGTGGGCGTTAAGAACTCTCCGGCATAGCACTTAAGTAAGGCCTCACTGGAACACCACGGGGAGGTGGTGGAGGAGCTGAGTATGGAGGCCTGCTAGGCTGGCCTCTGCTGAACTGACCCCTGCCCCTGCCTGGGGCGCCTATGAAATCTACCAAAAATCTAGCCCTCTTATCCTGCTGACCCTGCTCTCTGCCCCTCGATCGGTAACCCTCGATCCGGCGAGCTATCTCGACCACAAGCTGATAAGGAGTACCCATCTCCACCTCTCGGGCCATGTTGGCCCTAATACCTGAGTGCAACCCATCTATGAATATCCGCACTCTCTCAACCTCTGTAGGAAGAATCATGAGGGCATGACGGGACAACTCTGAAAACATGGCCTCGTAATTCGTCACAGTCATCTGCCCCTGCTCCAGCTGCTCAAACTGATACCGCAGCTCTTCCCTCTCTGAGGGTGGAATATACCTGTCCAGGAACAGCTGAGTGAACTTCTCCCATGAGAGAGGAAGGGAACATGCGGGCCTACCCAGGATGAATGACTGCCACCATCTACGGGCCCTGCCCTCTAGCTGAAAAGTAGTGAAATCAACTCCGTGGGACTCTAAAATCCTCATGTTGTGAAGTCTGTCCTTGCACCTATCAATAAAGTCCTGGGCATCCTCGCCCCTCTCACCTCTGAAGATATGAGGGTGCAATTGAGTCCATCTATCAAGTAACTTTTACGGATCACCGTCCGCAGCTGGTCTAAGCTCAAGTGCTACTGCTGGCTGTGCTCCACCCGCGGGCAGAGTACCTGGAGTCTGATATACCGTCGTTGTATGACCTGCGGCCTGGGTGGTAGGGGTCTGAACTCCCCCTCTCTCCTGAGATGTAGCAGGATCAGCTGGAAATAGACCAGCCTGAGTCATAGTATCCATGAACTGCATCATACGGCCCATGACCTCCTGGAAGCCCGGTGCTATCGTGAAATTCATAGGAGCTGGATCTGTTGGGGGCACCTTACCCTGCTCCTATGGGATAGGATCCTCTGGAGGTGCTAATGAAGTAACTCTGGGATGCCCTCGTCCCCTACCTCAAGTTGGTGCCCTCCCCCTGCCTCTGCTACGGCCTCGGATTATGGGGGTAGCGGCATCTCCCGGGCCTGGAATATCAGCTGCACGAGTCCTCACCATCTGTGAGAGAGTACAAGAATGCGATTTAGTAAGACCATCGACTGCACAATAGAATAAGAATAAAGAGAGATTTTCCTAACACCCTGTAGCCTCCCGAAGATAAATACAGACGTCTCTGTACCAATCCGCAAGACACTACTAGGTCTGCATGTGACTTGTGATAACTAGAAGCACATATAAAGATACAGGTAAAGCACATAAAGGCATGCTTGTGAGATCCTAAATTCTACCCGACGCAACAGAGTAGTAGCTACGCACGGACTCTCGTCACTTTGCGCGTACGTGACCCCGCAAATAAGGACAATTCAATCGTTTACATTTACCTATGGGGACAATTCCCTCTTACAAGGTTGGAAAAGAGACTCACCTCGCGTAGAATCTACTTCCCGGTCAAGAACGCGCCCGAAACTCCAAACTTTACACCCGAAGACTCGAAACTAGTCAAATGATATATAAATTTGTCAAAGCATGCTCAAAGTATGGAAACTCCTACTTATTTAGTAAATTCACTATTCTTGAAGAAATCCCAAAATACACCCCCGGGCCCACATGCTCGGATTCCGGAAATTTTCGAAGATATCACTCACCCATAGCCCAAGGGTCATTAATATATAACTTTTATATGATTTCATGGTAGAAAAGTGGTGAAATTCGCTAAAGTTCATCAAACCTAGGTTTTCACTATAGCCCCTATGATTGCCACTATTTAGATGTTAATCTACCGAAGTTATGATGTAATAAACTAACATTTAAAAAGAATTTACTTACCTCTTCGTAGCTAGGTTGTGGAGGGTTCTTCCCAAGCTCTCAAGTCTTCAATGGAGGTGTAAAATGAAAAGAATGAAGGAAATCCCGTGTTTAAGTGAAAGTGCACTACCTGGCCTACAGGGGTTCCGCACCTGCGGCTCGAGGACCGCACCTGCGATCTCACGCCTGCGAGCTAGGGCTCGCACCTGCGGAGTTGGACGGGAAAGACTGGGCCCGCACTTGTGGCTGGGCAACCGCACCTGCGGTCACACAGATCAGGTGCACCAGCTGCATTTTCAGCAGGTTTTTGGCCTCGTGTGATGTCCGGGAGGCACGTGGGCCCACCCGAGCCCCCTTCCAGTTATACCAACAAGTCCTAAATCATAATACGGACTCGCTCGAGCTTTTGGAACACCCCAAACAATGCTAAATCTCAAAATCACCCCTCAAAACCCCAGGGATCAAACTTAAGAATTTCTAAGTTCTTGAATTCGGTTTCAATGCGCCGAACCGACCTATACTACTCGGAATGACACCAAATGTTTCAGGAAAGTCAGGAACTATTCTCGGTCTTGGAATTTCGTTCGGACCTCGATAACATAAAATCAAGTTCCAACCCAAATTTCAAACTTAAGGAAACTCTATTTCGCTATTTGGCGTCAAAACGCTCCTGGGTCATCCAAAACCCATTCCGGACATACGTACAAGTCCGAAATCATCGTACGAAGCTGCTGGAATCGTCGAAACTCAATTCCGAGGTCGTTTACTCAAAATATTGACCGAAGTCAAACTTGGCTTTAAAAGCCAACCTTAAGGAACCAAGTGTTCCTATGCTATTCTAAACACTTCCAAATACCGGACCACCCATCCCCGCAATTCACAAATCACGAGAAGCCGCTAGGGGAAGTATTATTCGGGGGATCGGGGCCCGAATACGCAAAATGACCGGTTGGGTCGTTACAGCTTGGGAGCATAGTTGTGATCCATCCATGGTACATTAAAATCAGGCTTCCAGTGTGTTAAAGTTCTCAAGGGCCTCAGGGACCCCTGACAATGCTCACACTAGAACCACATTCAGAAAAGATAGTTCATAAAAGATTGGAAGACCAGCCCCAATGTGTCAGAGTTCGGAGGAGTCTCAAGGACCCTAGGCAGTGCTCACACTGGGGTGGTGAAAACCTAAATGACTAAGAGTAGGAGTTTGAAAATCAGTGCATAAAGGCTAAGGGGCAGATTTTAAAATAGTTTAATTTCAGAAAAGAAAGTTCGAAACACAGGGCTGCAGGCTGACTGCACCAAGAAGCAAACAAAGTTCATGTTCAACACATAGTCAAACATGGTTATATCTAATTAATTTAAGTACGCATGCTAGCATTAAAACAATCATGGCTTAAACACAGAAGCAATTAACCAGAAACTCTTGCACTAAACAGACATGACACATGAATTAAGCCACAAACATATTTGGTTACATGCTTGCAATATCTTGCAAAGTTCAGAACAAGAAACCTAAAAATGACTTAGGAAAGGGTTCGCATTATTGAAATAACTTAAGGTTAAGCTAACAGTATCATTAGATCGTCATGTAAAGGGAAAAATCGTGCCAGGAATTGAAACAAACTAGTTGAATAAAGCATAGAGAACAGAATAGCAAGAGTTAGGGCAGACCAGTTGAGAAGAAAGCAAGTAAGAATGCAATAACAGTTCAATTCCAGAGAATTTCACCTTGGCTTTCAGCCAGCCAAATAATAGACGCTTAGCATAGAAAATCAGAACAAGAGAACAAAGAGAGCTTAAGCTTTTGTGAGAAAAGGAGAGTTCGGGAGTTGTCCTAAAGGGAGTGAGGAAGGGGGTTTAAATAACACTCAATGAAGTAGAAACATAAGGTAATGAACTAGTCCTACCCAAATAAGGTATAAAAATAACTTAACAATCAATTAAAGTCGGCATAAATCAATTAACAGGACATGATCGCATAAAGTCAGGCTAGTACCACTTAATTAAAGGAAAACATTATATGGAATCAATCAGTATTCAAGTACTAGGTTAAATAAGGTAAAGAGATAATTCCAGAATCGATTAGAAGTCGACTTTAATAATCAGAACATAAAATCAGGCCAGTAAGGTTACGTTAAGGGAAGTAGAATAAATTATTAATCAAATACTGGTCCAAATAAGGTAAGAACATGTAAATCGAATAAGTAAACACCACTACTAAAGGAAAGTCTAAATTCAAACCCTAATTTAGGTAAGTAAAATCAATTAACAATTAATCGTCAGAGTTAAAGGCAAACATGCAGAAACAGTACAATGAACAATTAAATAATCGAAACCCTAAGAAGATAGGCAAAAATACAAAGACATATAATAGGTAAAATCAGTCAAAATAAATAACAAAACCCTAATAGATACCCAGAGATGAAACGTTTAAAGGTTAAAAATATTTTTTTTGCAAAAACTTTGTTGAAATCAAAACCCTAGTTTTAGGGTAAATAAAATCAGTCATAAAATAATAATAAAAGGACTATAACATATAGAAATAGAAATACTGAAATATTAACGAAGAAATACCAAAGCAAAAAAATAAAAATCGTCTCAGGTCGGGAAAGATCTGAACCCTAAGTTTAGGGTAAGTAACAGATCAACCAAAAATAGCCAGATTCGGGAGTGATAGAGCAAATATAGATGAAGAGTACCATTAAGAAATAACAAAAGTTGAACCAAATCTGGTTTGAACTAGAGATTCGAAACCCTAACTGAAAGATACGAAAAAGATTCGTACTAACAAGTATCGGGATGAACATAGACGGAATAATCGAAACATGAGAGACTTTGAACTAGATCTGGTTCGAGTCTCTTGAAATACTCTTGCCTTTTGAGGCAAATAGGTCAAGTAACATCAATATCGGGTAGCCAATAAGGAAACTAAGCCAAATAAGGCAGGGAATCAGGAGAGGATCTCATGAATCAAAGGGGAAAGTGTGACGGTGGGCTAGGCGAAAAGAATTAGGGTTTAGGGGGTTTGGTATATTAATAAGGGGTGAAGGATTTAGGCAGTTGATCATCTGAGATCAACGACCATGATTAGATTTTAGGTGGTGCGGGTTTAATTTGGACGGGTATGGGTATGGGTAATTGGGTTAATGTATTGGGTATAGGTTAATGGGTTAGGGTAATTGGGTTGGTTAGTATTGGGCCGGGTAGGTCTGAAATTTAATTAGGAAAGGGGCTATGTTTTAAATACCCATTTAAATTAATAAAATAATTTATAAAAATAATTAATAAATGATAAAAATGATATTTGTATATGAAAATGATTTTAAAAAATTATTTAACATTATAAAAATATAAAAAGTCATTTTTTGTGTAAATTATGTAATTATGCATATATTGGCTATTATTGCAAAGTTATTGCAATTATAGCCTAAAGATGTAAATTTGATTATACATAAAATTATTAAAGCTCAATATGATAAAAATTAAGTAATAAATCATTATAAATTATTTGTGATGCAATTAGTAATTATTAAGATAATAAAATGCTGGAATAAATTAATTAAAAATCCTTTAACAATTACAGAAAATTATGGAAAATGTTGGTTGATGCTCATGCACTATTTCGAAAGTATATATGTATTTTTAAAATATATATGAGAAAAATTAGGCATCAACAAGGAGTGTTTCACTCTCAATGTCACAAGAGTGCCATCTACTGTCCAGGTCGACGGAACTCGCCAATTATTTGAAGTCGCTGGCTTTAGAGAACGATAAGAAGAAAATACACTCTCTTTCGGGGGACAGTATGATAAACAACACCATGCACAATGCAGCAACGGTATTGTACTTGTTCTATTTACTGTTTGTTTCTTCTTGACTTGTTATGAGGGTTCTAATTTTGGTATTTGCCTCGCAGGCCAACTTCCTCGCTTCCGAGGGCCTTCAGAAACTGATCCTCGACAAAGAGGGACTCAAGTCCAAGCGAGATCAACTGTTGGCCGATAGGAATCAACTTGTTGCGCGCCTCTTGATGCTAGAGGCGAAAGCCGCTGAGGCGAGTGATCTTAAGGCCCGACTACAGCTTAGCGAGCAAGATGTAGTGGTCATTAGTCAAAAAATTCTCAATTAAATGTTCAATACAAAGAAGCTAAGGCTATATGGTCTGAAGTTCAAGATATCGTGCTCGCTATGGCCAAATGCGAGTCTGCCTCCATTGAACGAGTGAATAACTTAAAGGCGGCCTTCAACTTTAAAGCTGAAGAGGCTGTTGCTGATGCCGAGGAAAAATATGCCCAAATAAAGAATAGAGATAGGAGGATCATGGAACACAATAAGGTTCATATAACCACAATCCGTGATCTTGATCTTAGACTTAACTCTACGAGATCCGAGCAGGATGGCCTTCTGACTGAGGTTTATAGGCTTAAATCAGAGCTTTAGCGGCAAGCGGATTCCCTCATCATCTAAAAGACATATTCTATTTATCATATGAGGAGGAAAGCCTTGGAAGAGGCTAAAGCGAGCGTCATTGATATTGACGATGAGATTGCCAAGGCCCAAGCGCTGGAGTTAACTGCTCGAGAATGTCTCTCGACTAAGCCTGATATAACTGATTCTTCTAGTTCTGGTTCCGAGTTCTTAGGAACCGAGGAGGAACTTGAAGAGAATAATGATGAAGGCCCTGATCTGGCACCAGATCCGCCTACTTCTTCTAGAGGCGTAAATTCTTCTCTTCTCCCCAATTCTGGTGGGGACGTAGTTTAGCTTTTTGCTTTCTTTTCCTTTGTTGTTTTCCTTTTGTATTTTTGTACTTGTGCTTCTTGGCACGTTGAATAAATAGAAGTGCTTTTTGTTTAAGCACTGCACAAAATTTATTCTTTTTGCGTAAAATTAGGAAGGGCTTCAAGTGTATTTTTCCTCGATAGCATTTAGGTTCCGGGCATAAAATCTTCCAGAACCAACCCTTTACTGTGAGGATTTCATAATATATGACCCTCTTATGTTTATCGTGCTCTTAAGTTTCCTGTTCATTCCGGCACTAGCATTTGAAGTACTTAGTTAACTTTCAAATGAGAAAATCAACTCATCGTTTGGACAGAAACGAGATAAAAACAAAAGGACTTCATTTTATTCCTTCTATCATCAAAAGTACATAAGCAGTTGAGTGCCGAAAGAAAAGAAATTGCCAATACATGTGGCTATTATGTACAATTTGTTTCTATGGGGCTAGTTGTGCAGTCCCCGATCCTGATGAGTCATATTTGTTCCCAAATGTTTAGTCTAGGTTTCCGTGGAAATCAGGTTGCCGTATTCTCATACTATTCCCCCTCAGTGTTCGAATGAAAAAATGTGAATTGGAACACTGGAAGTCTTGCTCCTTTGAGGATTTCACTAGTGAATTGTTGGATAATCTTTGGTTTGATAGCAAGCTTTGTTTCCCGTTAGGAACTTTCTTATTGATCCAAATATTATCTAACCACCCCCTAGTGGCTTGTACAAAAAACACTTGTAAATGGTTGAATAGCCTTTGGTCCAGTGGCAAGGTTTGCTTCCCATTAAAAAATTTCCACCGAGCCAAAGACTATGAACCATCTCGTAGTGGTTTGTCGTTTCGATGCCTTGTCATTTAAAGTATATTTGCTGATGGTGTTTCCTTCATAGTATGCTTTCCATTGTTGACTCAATAAGACCTTGCTAGAAAACCCCAATTGAGACAAAAACTGGGCAACGGGAAAAAGAATGTCGCACATACTTTCAGTATAAGCGGTGCTCATTAACAATATGTAAAGACTCGTAAAAAATTTTTTAACTAAAAACGATGCCCGGGTAGGCTCCCATGTTGTTATAACTGTAGAAATTCTAAAAAATGGACCTTTTTGAGGAAAAAGTACCTCGGGACTTAAAAGATATAATTTCCCAGAATTTCGCAGATCTGCGGTCGACTATGTGATCGCAGATCAGGTATGCGGACCGCATAGTGGTCGCATACCTGGACAGTTGCTGTCCATTTCAAGGATAGCTATGCGGCCCAAGATGCGATCGCATATTGAGAATGCGGGCAGCATAGTTGCCGCATTCTTGCACCTTGATTCTTGCGGAGGGAGTTATGCGACGCACTATGCGATCGCATAACAGGTATGCGGACTGCATAGTGGCCGCATACCTGGGCAGCCTGCTTTCCTTTTTGGCCCAGCTGAGGGCCATTTATGCGACAGGAATGCGGACCGCATAGCGGGAATACAAGCGCATTCCTAACCGCATTTCCTGCTTCGGGGCTTCTAATTTCTGATTTTAAAACCCGACCCCTAGTTTAATAAAACACCTCTCCCCTTCATTCTTAACATCCATATGACTAAAATAGAGAGAAGGGAGAGTGAGTTTAGTGAGAGAAAGTCATCTTCTTCATCGAATCAGTCCACCACCTCTGCTCAGGTCTGGAAATCTTCGAGTAGTCGTTGTCTTCTTCACCACAAGAGGTAAGTCCTCACCCCATTTCCCCTTTAATTCTCAGGTTTTGGTTAAAAAGGATAAAACACACATGAAATTGGTGCTTGAAGATAAAAGTCAGTACTTACATGCATGTTCATGATATGTCCTAATATAGCAAGAGGGTGTAAGTTAGAGCAATTTTCCACTAAAAAGGGATTAGAAATCTAAGGGGATCATAGTGTTTGATAAAATGCCCAAATGAATTCAAGATTCCTAATTCTAAGATAAATGTGTCGCATTGTGAACTAGATTGACTGTGCTAGATGGTTCGGTGAATTGTGATAGAAATTAAAGGGAATTCCAAATCAAGGTATGTATGGCTAACTTTAATCTTTGTAGAGTCGCCTTGTTGGTGTCCGAGCATTCGGCATGAATTCCGGGGTTGATTGTATTTGAATCAGATGTCTTATTATGATGAGATGAAGGGTTATGTTCTCTGAATGGCTTAGTTGATTTTCCATGCCACCATGTTATGTGAGATTGTGAACTGTGATTCCTTGTACTTACTCTATCATGTGCAAAACTCGTTATATGCTTGAATATCTAGGTATGAAAGGAAGTGTTACCAAATGAACGAAATGGTAATGAACTCAATTGTTGAATGTATCCAAGTGCTAAAGGTTGTGTCGCAAATGATGGAAAGGAAATGTGGATTGATTTAATTAAGTTAAATGATTATGGCATATCGTACATGACTCACTGTTTGGTAAAAGTTATTGTGCCCTTGATTTCACATGGTTGTTTGGTTGTTATGAATTTATACTCTTGATGATACAAATCCTTGTGATTGAATTATTGGTTGTTGTTGCTATCAATGTGATTGTACAGTGGGATCGGGTTGCGCGCCGCAACAGGTGAAATAAGGATGATATGTTGAGAAGTAATAAGGGTGTAATGCGATTGTACGGTGGGATCGGTTTGCACGCCGCAACAGAAGAAATAAGGGTGGAATGATGAGAAGAAATAAGGGTGGAATATGATTGTAAGGTGGGATGGGGTTGCGCGCCGCAACAGGAGAACAAGTGAAGTAAGGAACTGTGAAAATCTCATTTGTGATTCTCTGTATCTCTGTGCAATAATTGTTTGGGTTCTTTCACTGCCTTCTATCTGTACATTGCTTTGATTTTACTTAGAGTAAAGTTTGTTCATACATACTAGTACTATTCAATGGTACTAACGTCCCTTTTTCCAGGGGCACTACATCTTTTATATGGATGTAGGTGGTCCTATAGCAGGTAGCTCCGTCCGCCAATAGTGGTGCCTTCTCTTCATCCCTTCAGCAGTACTGGTGATCCCCATTCCTCTCAGGGCCGTGCGTAGTCCATGTCATCTCTTTTGTATATTTTGGTTCTCTTAAGGTATAGCCGGGGCCTTGTAGCCGGCAAGTATGTATACCCTCCCTCGTACCTTTAGAGGCTCTGTAGACACTGTGAGGGTTGTATATATTTTGGGTAGTAGTTGTAATTATTCGTAATCATGGTCCCGAATTGGAGATGTTGTGCTTAATTTGTATATTTTGGGATTATCAAATGTTGAAGCTTTAAAAGAGGAAAATGGACTTATGTTGTAAATTCATACTTTGGTTCCATTTGCTATTTCATTTATAGATTGGTATATTATAAACACGGGGTAATGCGTTGGGTAGGAAAGACAATCCGGGTCCGCTTGACCGGGATCATCCGGTTAGGCGCCGGTCTCGTCCCTCGATTTTGGGGCGTGACACAATAATACCCTTTGAGGTGAGTCACATTCCAATTGCTTAGTAATTTGACTCCGTCTTGGTGTTCTAATCCATATGATCCTTTTTCGGTGATAGCTGAAACCAGATAGGGGCCTTCCCATGTCGGACCTAGCTTTCCTGCATTGAGCTCCTGTAACGATTCGGCCGGTCGTTTTGAGAGTTAGAGCCTCGATCCCCTATAAACTTCTTTCCCCGTATCTAATTCCGCTATTTTGCTTTGCCGGGAGCGTTTGTTTTGATTTTCGGAGTGATTTGAGACACTTTGTCTCTTAATTAGCTCAGTTAGGTGATTTTGGACTTAGAAGCGCGTCCAGAATGTGATTTCGAGGTCCGTAGTAGATTTAGGCTTGAATTGGCGAAAGTTGGAATTTTGGCAATTTTCGTCGGCAATAGAAATTTTGATATCGAGTCCGAAACGGAAATCCGGAAGTAGGGGTAGGTTTGTAGTGTCCTTTTTGACTTGTGTGTAATATTTGAAGTCATTCGGGCAAGATTTGATATGTTTCAACGTCGTTTGTAGAATTTGGAAATTTTAAAGTTCATTAGACTTGAATCCATGTGTAATTCGTGTTTTTGTTGTTGTTCGATGTGCTTTGAAGGATCGACTAAGTTCGTACGGTGTTTTAGGATTGGTTGGTATGTTTGGTTGAGGTCCCGGGGGCCTCGGGTGTGTTTCAGATGCTTAACAAATGAAAATTGGACTTAGGAGAAATTTCGATGTTGCTGGTGTTCTGGTGTTTCGCACCTGCGGTGGGTAGTCCACAAGTGCGGCCCTGCAGAAGCGAGCCTAAGGTCGTAGGTGAGGATTTTAAGGAGGGGCTCAGGGATCGCAGGTGCAAGGTAATATTGCGCATCTGCGATGCCCGCAGATGCGGCTATGCAGCGCATGCGCGACGAGAGACCGCAGAAGCGGACCATTGTCCGCAGGTGCGCACTCGCAGGTGCGGACGTCTTTTTGCAGATGAGGACCTAGGGAGATTAAGTCTTTCCACACCTGCGAAGGATTTTCCGCAGGTGCGGCATCGCATGTGCGACAATAGGTCCGCAGATGCAAAAATCACTAGGCAGAAAAGGGGCAGAATCGAGGGTTGTTGCTCATTTCACACAAATTCAATTTTGAGCTCGGGATAAGGCAATTTTATGAGGGTTTTGAAGAGGAAAACATTGGGTAACGATTCCTTATCCTATTTTGATCATATTTCATTAATCTATATTTGTTTTCTTCATTAAATTAAGGAATTTGAGGGTGGAAGTTGGGAAATTGGAGGAAAAGTTCCCCAATCGAATTTCTGCGTTTTGAGTGGGATTTAGGCGTCGAATTTGGATGATTTTTGTACGAGTGATCTCGTGAGTGAATGGGTGTTCTTAATTGGCTTTTACCCGATTCCGAGACATTGGCTCGGGGAGGCTTTTTGGGTGTTTTCCTATTTTCTTGCCTTAGCTTTGATTTCATTAGCTAAATTAGTTACTTGTAGCTATATTTACGTTATGTAATTGATTTGAATAGATTTGGGCCACTCGGAGTTGGATACTCGTAGGAAGAGCGTGGTTTCAGATTGATTTGAGCTTGATTCGAGGTAAGTGGCTTGCCTAACCTTGTGTGGGGGAACTTCCCCTTAGGATTTTGGTACTGTTTGATATATGAGCATCGTGTATGTAAGGTGACGAGTACGTACACGGGCTATTTGTTGTAAAACTCCATTTTTCACTAAAAATCATAACATGTTTTCCTTGTTTGAACTACACTAGCATATGTAACTACCATGTTTAGATTAGAAAAGCATGCCTACGTGTTTTTCTGTCTATTTGAACTCTGTGCAGCATGTTTAGTGAAATTCCTGTTCCTTTAGCCTAAAATGTAGGTTTCTTTTTGTACCTGTTGTGTTTATTGGTTGAGCTGCATATTTACTTTGGGACGACGAAATGGTATTCTAGGAGATCCCCTTGTACTGCATATTTACTTTGGGACTGTGGAACGGTATTCCGGGAGATCCCCCAGCACTGCATATTTACGTTGGGACTACGGAACAGTATTCTGGGAGATCCCCCACATTTACGTTTGGGACTACGGGACGGTATCCCGGGAGATCCCTTGTTGTTACTACTCCAAGATGATGGCTTTCATTGAATTCTTTTCCTATAGATTTCAGTATTGGTTTTTCTTACTGTAATATTTTCTTTCTGTCGTATTTCATTATATTTAGGGCCCTGACCTGACCTCGTCGCTACTCGACCGAGGTTAGGCTTGGCACTTACTGGGTACCCTTGTGGTGTACTCACGCTCTTCCTACACATGTTTTTGTGTGCAGATCTAGGTACCTCTCGTCCGCCTCAGTATTAGTGCAGCAGCAGTAGCCTTCGGAGACTTCAAAGTATATATGCACGCGTCCTCAGATCCTCGGAGTCCCCTTCTATCTTTTACTTTGTTTCCCTCATGCACTTCTTAGACTTTTTGTATAGTAGACTATTAGAAAGATTTCGTAGAGCTTGTGACTCATGGTTCCGGGTTTTGGGAAGTGTTGTGTATAAATTTGCGTATTGTTCTTACTTGTATATGTCGCGCGACATTTTAATAGTATATGGTCATTATCAAAGCTTATTAGTTCCTTCAGTTTTTCTTTATTTATGTTGTTTCAACGTTAATAGGCTTACCTAGGCATAGCGACTAGGTGTCGTCACGACATCCTTCAGAGGGGGAAAAATGGGTCGTGACAGCTCCAGGGTGTTCTGAGTTACTTTCCTCATAACCAAGTCTCCCACTTTGAAATAACGGAGATTGGCCTTGCGGTTATAGTACATTTCCATCCTTTGTTTCTGGGCCACTATCCTCATGTGCGCCAAGTCCCTACATTCATCAAGTAGCTCCAATTTGAGCCTTGTTTGTTTCTTCATCTGTTCGGAAGTACCACAAGGTCGGTTCTCGTACTTCCACCGAGATTAGAGTTTCTGCACCGTATACAAGAGAAAAAGGTGTCTCTCATGTGCTTGACTTGGCCGTCGTCTGGTATGCCCACAGCACTCCTGGTAGCTCTTCGGTTCACTTGCCTTTGGTTGCTTCCAACCTCTTTTTGAGGTTTTGAATAATCACCTTGTTGGTTGATTCTGCTTGTCCATTTACGCTTGGATGGTATGGTGAAGATGTGATTCTTTTAAGTTTTAGGTCTTCAAGAAATTTTGTGACCTTGGAGCCTATGAACTATATCCCGTTGTCGCAGGCGATCTCTTTCGGCATTCCGAACTGGAAAATTATATTTTCCCACAGCAAATCGACCATTTTGCGCTCACCAGTCTTTTGGTAAGGACCTGATTCAACACATATAGTGAGGTAATATGTTAGAATTAAAAGAAATCTTACCTTCCTGGGAGCCGGCAGAACGTTCCAACTATATCCATCCCTCATTTCATGAATGGCCATGGGGATAGTACCGAATGCAGCAGTTCTGCCGGTTGGTGTACCACCGATGCATAACGATGACACTTGTTGCATTTCTGAATGAATGCCTCCCCTTCTTGTTCCATCTGAGGCCAGTAGTATACGGCCCTCACTAATTTTAGGACCAACGAATATGCAACTGAATGATTCCAGAAAATTCCTTCGTGAACCTCTCTCAAGGCGTAATTAGCGTCGGAGACTCCTAAAAGTCGGGCCAACGGGCCTTGGAACAACCTTCTATATAACTGTCCTCCCTAGAAGCTGCAACGAACTGCTTTGGAGTGGAGTGCCCGGGATGCCTTCGGGTCTTCGGGCAACTTGTCGTGCTCAAAGTACTCGATGATCTCATTCCACTAGCCCCAGACTAGGTTGGTTGTATTTACTTCATATTTACCGTCTGCATCCAGTACTGAATGCATGAGCTGAACGACAGTACCGGAATTTGATCCCTTCATTTCTGTGGATGATCCCAAATTGGCCAATGCATTCGCGTCTGCATTTTCTTCTCTTGGGATATGGGTGATCGACCATTCCCTGAACCGCGCGAGCAAAGATTGAACTTTAACCACATACTACTGCATGCGCTCCTCTTTGGTGTCGAAGATCCCATATACCTAATTTACCACTAGTTAGGAATCGTATTTGATCTCAATGACATTGGAGTCTAGCCCCCGGGCCAAATCAAGTCCTGCAATCAAAGCCTCATACCCGGCCTCATTGTTAGTCAAGGGAACATTTTTATGTCCTGCCTAAGGATTTCTCTCGAGGGCATGATTAAGACCATCCCGAGCCCGGACCCTTTCACGTTGGAAGCTCCATCCGTGAACAAGGTCTAAACTCCTGATGTCGTCTCTGACACCATCACCGCTTCTTATTTGGCCAAAGGCAGTAGCCCAGGACTGAAATCGGCCACAAAGTTGGCCAAAACTTGTGATTTGATTGCAGTCCTAGGATTATATTCAATATCAAATTCATTGATTTTGACTGCCGATTTTTCCATCCTCCCTGACAACTCAAGTTTGTGAAGGACATTCCGCAAGGGAAAGGTTGTTACCATAGTTATAGGATGGTATTGAAAATAAGGTCTGAGCTTTCAAGAGGCAACTACGAGAGCCAAGGCCATGTTTTTGAGGTGTGGATAACGGGTTTCTGCTCCTATTAAAAGTTTTCTAACATAATAGATAGGAGATTGCGTACCTTCGTCCTCTCGGACTAGAACAACATTTACCACTACCTCAGAGACTGCTAAGTATATTTTCAATTGTTCACCTTCCTCTAGTTTTTATAGTACCGAAGGGCTTGATAGATACCGTTTTAGGTCTTTTAGATCCTTTTGGCATTCCAGAGTCCATTCAAAATTGTTCTTCTTCTTTAAAAGTGAGAAGAAGTGATGACATTTATCTGAAGACTGGGAAATGAACCTGCTCAGAGCGGCCAATCTTCCAAGTTACCTTTGACTTCTTTTACGCTTGTCAACTAGTCTGGGATGTCCTCGATGGATTTGATCTTATCGGGATTAACTTTGATCCCTCTTTGTGATACTAGGAAACCCAAGAATTTATCAAACTAACTCCGAACGCACATTTTTCGGGGTTGAGGTCCATGTTGTGTTTCCTTAGGACGTCGAATGTTTCCTGGAGGTGTTTTAAATGGTCACTGGCATTCAAAGACTTGAACAACATATCATCTATGTACATTTCCATTGTTTTACCCACTTGCTTTTCGAAAATCTTGTTCGCGAGCCTCTGATAAGCGGCTCCGGTGTTTTTGACCTCGAAGGGCATCCCATTATAACAATATGTGCCAAAGTTCATGATGAACGAAGTTTTTTCCTGATCCTCCAGGTTCATCTTAATTTGATTGTACCTAGAATAGGCATAAAGAAAACTCATTAACTCATGCCCGGTTATGGCGTCGATCATTTGATCGATGTTTCGCAGTGGGAACGAGTTTTTGGGCATGCGTTACTCAAATTCTTATAATCTACGCATATTCGGAACATATTATTCTTTTTTGGGACAACTACATTAGCTAGCCAGTCGGGATACTTTACCTCCCCAATTGAACCTATGTCAAGTAGTCGGGTTACCTCTTCTTTGACAAACCTGTTTCTAACCTCGGCTATCGGGCGCTTTTTCTACCTTGTGGGATATTTGGGTCCAGGATTAGCTTGTGCACGGCAACCTCTACCGGGATACCTGTCATACCCACGTGCGACCATGCAAAACAATCAACGTTAATTTTAGGAAAATCAATAAATCTTGGCCTGAGCTCGGGGTTGAGGACTGTCCCCAAGTGAGATTTTCTCTCCTGGAATTTTTCGAACAAGGCCACTTTTTCAAGTTCTTCCGTTGTGGATGGTCACGTCTGTCTCTTTCGGTACCTGAAAATACCTTGGTACCTGGTGGGGTTCCGACGACTCTTCCCATTTTCCATCTTTACTTCGCTCGGGAGCAGGCGTTGGTTCCTGTAATTGCTATGTGTTGGGTTCCTTCCCTTTACTGCTGGTAACCTATACTGCATCCTCTTATTTGTTTGATTCCCTCTAGGGTCAGGAATTTCAGCATTTTGTGGTATGTTGATGGCACGACTTTCATCCCATGTGGCTATGGTCTAACAAGAATTATAATGTATCCCATGTCGCCGTCCACCACTTCAAATAAGGTAGTCTTCATGACCCCTTCGGCATTCGGGGCAACAAGATCTCTCCCCGGGTCGTCACACTTGCTAAGTTGAAACTAGCGAAGAGTTTTGTTGCCGAAATGATGCTTTCGATAAGCTTGGCTTATTCTAGCACTCTCCGTTGAATGATGTTGGTCGAACTTCCTAGGTCCACCATAACACGTTTAATTTTAAAATCTCGAACGTTAAGAGAAATTACCAGAGCATCGAGATCGTTGATATTGTTAACCCCCCCCCACCCCCACCCCCCCAAAAAAAAATCATGTTGATAGTTAATCGAAGAGGGTCTTCCCCTATCTTCGAGGGCTCTGCATTGTCTCGGATGCGACCGTAATTGTTCTTAGCTCGATTGCTTAAAAATTCCCTGAGATGTACATTCCTTAACAGTGTTTCCACCTCCTCGTGCAGATGTCGGCATTCTCCAGTTTGGTAGCCATTAGTCACATGATATTCGCACCATAAATTAGGATCCATCTGTCTAAGATCGGATATCATCGACCTTGGGAACCGCACTTCCTTGATGATACTCATCGTCAATACCAGTTCCACTATACTGACATTGAAATTATATTTGGATAGCCTGGGATAAGTAGAATCCTAGGAACTCGATACCTTTTTTCCTGCAATGACCTATTGTGTCGGCCGCGGTCAACCCTTCTATCTGGGAGAACCTATCCACCGATCAGAATCCCTTGCTATTGCGCCTTTCAGCCCTCTCATACGGAAAGCAATGACCCTTAAAAGACCGTCGGTCTGTATCAAAGTCTTCTTTTGATTTATCCCTGTTCTTTTCTCAATCCCGACCTTTGGTTGATGCCGGGAACCTGAGCTGATCATATTTCTGTCCTTATCTTTGATTCATAGCGGTTACGGTTATCCGCCCATGTGGTTGCTTGGAAATCGATTAAGCTTTCTTCCAGCTTTGAGGAAGCATCGGAGCTCCTCGGGTTCAACCCGTTAGTAAATACCTCAGCTGCCAATTCATCTGGCACGACCGGTAACAATATCCTTTCTTTCTGGAACTTGTTCACGAACTCACGTAGCAATTCAGGCTTTTCTTGTGAAATTATGAATATGTCCACCTTCCGAGCCTATACCTTCCTGGCCCCGGCATGGTCCTTGATGAAATAATCTGCGAGCATTTCTAAAGGAATCGATCGAGTTCTTAGGTAGGAATGAATACCATGTCAAGGCTCCCCTTGTGAGGGTTTCTCCGAATTTCTTCAACGCGACAGACTCAATTTCATGTTGAGAAAATTCATTTCCTTTCACCACCATTTTATAAGTTGTGATGTTCTCTTGAGGGTCCGAAGTCCCATCATACTTCGGTATGTCCAGCATTTTGAACCGCTTCGGAATCAATTTTGGTGTCGCGCTCGGTTTAAATGGAAATTGTGTGTACTTCTTCGAGTCCGCGCCCTTTAATACTGGTGGCACCCAGAATTTGGTCCATTCGGGCGTGGAACTCTTTCGCGTTCTGATCCATCCGCTCGTTCGTTCGGTTTGGAAGGGATCATTGCCGTTGTTGTTACCGAATCCGTTGTTGATCCCCCCCCCCCCCCCC
>ML290804.1:61379-88653 GCA_005239495.1 Nicotiana undulata | reverse complement strand
GTCCTTATGACCCACCCTTATGACTTCGGCCGATAGTCTTGTCTGTGTCGAATATATATATGTATACTCATCGCATTCATGAGCATTTGCATTGAGTTGGGATCGTACGATGGTGAGTTGAGAAACAATATTGAATACTGGAAAGTGAACAATTGAGAATAAAGATAAAACGTTTCGGATAATGAGAAAGAAAACAATGATATAACTATGAACAGCTTACAAAGAAAGATCATGTTTGAGATCAGTTACTGTTGCTGTTTACATGTTCGTATACTTGATGTACTTTCTCACATGATGTATTGCTCAGCATGTATTTTATTTTATTATGTACTGGACCTTAGTGAGTATGTATTCTACCTCTCGTCACTACTCTTTACGAGTTTAGACGGGATACTCACTGGGTACATATTTGATTATATGTAGTCATGCTGCACTTTCTTTCTTTTTCTGCACTTGACTGTGCAGGTACTGAGGCTGGTCCGTCTGGTCGTCCGCTTGTTGATAGATACTGATCGCGGCGTCGCTCCACACGGCGAGTTGTTTTCTTGGCGTTCTCCTGACAGCACCTCTGGAGCCTTCTAGTTTCATTTTGCTCAGTCTTTTGTTCCAGACTGCGGCTTGTATATTTTGTATATGTATTTCTACCGTTGTATCTATGTAGCCGCCCGTTGACACTGTGGCACTAGTCCTGGCACACACTTATTTTAGTCATGTTGGTAACTTGGGGTTGTATATATTGGGCCTAGCTGTGGCTCAGCTTATATCTACGGCCTTACCCCATATTGTTATTGTATTCCGCATTTGTATTGTTATTGTTGTTCGTTGGCTTTCCTAATCTCGCCGTTAGGCGCCATCACAACCTGGACCGTTTTTGGGTCGTGACACAAAATCGAATGTAAGTATTCAAAGTCGAAAGTATTCGAGCGAGGTCGAATGTGGTCGACTCAAAATAGAATGTAAGTATTTGAGCAAGGTCAAATGTGGTCGACTAGAAATCAAATGTAAGTATTCGAAGTCAAAAGTATTCGAGCGAGGTCGAATGTGGTCGACTCAAAATAGAATGTAAGTATTTGAGCGAGGTCAAATGTGGTCGACTAGAAATCAAATGTAAGTATTCGAAGTCGAAAGTATTCGAGGGAGGTCGAATGTGGTCGACTCGAAATCAAATGTAAGTATTCGAAGTCGAAAGTATTCGAGTGAGGTCGACTCAAAATAGAATGTAAGTATTTGAGCGAGGTCGAATGTGGTCGACTAGAAATCAAATGTAAGTATTCGAGTGAGGTCGAATGTAAGTGTTCGAAGTCGAAAGAAAATATTTGAGCGAGGTCGAATGTGGTCGACTCAAAATTGAATATAAGTATTCGAGCGAGGTCGAATGTGGTCGATTCGAAATCGAATGTAAGTATTCGAGCGTGGTCGAATGTGGTCGACTCGAAATCGAATGTAAATATTCGAAGTCGAAAGTATTCGATCGAGGTCGAATGTGATCAACTCGAAATCGAATGTAAGTATTCGAAATCGAAAGTATTCGAACGAGTTCGAATGTGTATGGAGTGTCTCGGTTTTAGAGTTGTTCAAAGGAAAATTGCTTGTTTTATTTATTTCACTTTACTGGAGAGAGTTACATGATAATGTCATATATTTTTGCATACATTTGAGAAGTTCTTTATACCTAGTCCCTTCATTGGTTCGGCTGGAGTGGATCTAGGCAAAGCAATGAACAAGTACCGTTGAACTTCGAGGCGCCCCCTTCATCCCCTCATTAAAAACCTTCCCAGTAAAACCCACATGGGGATAAAACCCGGGCAAGGGAAAAAGAGTACGACTTAGAGGGCGTCTGTTTTCTAGAAGTTGAAGTACTTGAGGTGAGCGATGTTCCAGTTGGTTGGTAGACATTTTCCTTCCATTGACTCTAGCTTGAATGACCCTTTGTTGAACACTGCGGTGATCTTATACGGCCCATCCCAGTTGGTTCCTAGTTTGCCTTCTTTCGGTTCTTTGATCGCTTGTGTTTTAGCTTTGAGGACGTAATCACCGACCTTAAGTGGACGGACCTTTGCCCTTTTGTTGTAGTGTCGTTCTGCTCTTTGTTTTTGGGCGACCATCCTTATGTATGCCATGTCCCGCCGCTCTTATATGTCGTCGAGATCTTGTCTTCTGCTCTCACTGTTCCTTGGTTTGCTTTTGTTGGAGAATATTAGGCTTGGTTCTCCGATCTCAATGGGTATGACCGCGTCTGTACTGTAGACTAAGTAATATGTAGTTTCTCCTGTGCTTGTTTTTGGAGTGGTGTGAAATGCCCATAGCACTTCTAGAAGCACTTCCGGCCACAATCCATTGGCGTCTTCTAATTTCTTTTTCATGATGTTCAGTATGGTCTTATTGGAGGATTCGTCCTAGCCATTTCCGGCAGGGTGATACGGCGTGGAGAGTATGCGTTTGATATGCCATGTTTCGAAGAATTCGGCGGTCTTTTTGCCGGTAAATTGGGGCCCGTTATCGCAGCTAATTTCTTTTGGGATGCCGAAGCAGCATATTATGTTCCTCCATATGAATGTGATGACTTCCTGTTCGTGTATCTGAGCAAAGGCGCCTGCTTCCACCCATTTAGAAAAGTAGTCAGTCAAAACTAAAAGGAAACGTATATTACCTCGTCCGGGTGGGAGCGGCCCTACGATGTCCATTCCCCATTTGATGAATGGCCAGGGTAACATGACTGAATGGAGATGCTCGCCCACTTGGTGTATCATAGGGGGCAAATTTCTGACACTGCTCACACTTTTTGACGAAGTCTGCGGCTTCTTTTTTCATGGTGGGCCAATAGTAGCCGGCCCGTATGAGGCATCGAACGAGTGCTCGATTTCCTATGTGAGCACCTCAATGACCTTCATGTACTTCTTCGAGTACTTGTTTTGTTTGATTGGGTCCCAGGTATTTTTCCAGGGGTCCGCCGAACGTCCTTTTATACAAATCGTTGTCGACGATGCTGTATCTGGCTGCCTGCATTCGGAATTTTCTTGTTTCTTTTTTGTCTGCCGAGAGTGTTCCCTCCTGAAAGTAAGTCATAATACAATTGCGTCAGTCCCAGGTTAGGTTAATAGAGTGTACCTCCAATTGGTCTAGTGAAGAGTGGAGCAATGTGACGAAGTTGCCTCTTTTATTTATGTTTTGGATCGCCGCTGCTAATTTAGCAAGGCCATCCGCTTCGATGTTTTGTGCTCAGGGTTTTTGGTCGAACTAACATTCATCAAATCCTGGTAGAAGTTTGTGAATATCGGTTTGGTACTTTTGTAATCTCGGATCCTTGATATGATAAGTCCCTGTCACTTGGTTGACCACGAGTTGTGAGTCGCATCGGAGTATGATTCGCCGGGCTCCATACTTGAGGGATAGATTGAGTCCTGTAATGACGGCCTCATACTCGGCCTCGTTGTTAGTCATATCTGGGCATTGTATAGACTAGCAAATTACTTCTCCCGTCGGGACCTCGAGCATGAGTCCCAGTCTGATCCCGATGCATTAGAGGCACCGTCGGTATGTAGGACCCATAAGTCCGGTCGAAGGGATTTGTTATGGGAAACTTCTTGTTCGACATCAGGCGTAATCTTAGTGCTAAATTCGACGACGAAGCCTGCTAGTACTTGTGAGTTTATCCTAACACATGGATACACATATGAACGATATAAAAGGCCTAAGGCATGATCTCTACCCATTGATAATTAGATAATATATAGATACCCTCCCCGTTTCACTAGCCATCCCCAATATTTGTTTAAAATATTTATTACAAACCAATATTGAAGGAATTACATAAACAGAAGAAACAATAAGAAGTTATCTATAGGGAGCCTGCAATATAGGCCCAGATCTCCATATCCTCAATGCCATATTGTGTGTCACAGCCTTTCTCATAATTTTGGTGTGTCAGAGTTCCCTAAGGACCTCAAGGGATCCTGGTCAGTGCTCACACCCAGATTTCGTAGCCACAGTAGAGTAAGTGCAGTGTGGAAGGGCCAACCTTAGTGTGTCAGAGTTCAGAGGGAGCTCAAGGGTACCAAAACACTCACACACTAAAGGGGCAGAACTTAAGGGTCTAAGAGTAGAGTGAGAGTGCTTGACATAGTTTTGAAAAGGTTGTAGTAGGAAAATGATTTGAAAAGAGACTTGTTAAAATATAGTTTTGTAAAAATAAAGGAGAACTGAACTCAGTAAAATAGCTTTGAAGGGAGCAGGATAATTGACACACAATATACCAAACACAGAACCAAAATAAGTTTAGTAACATTCACATATCACACTATTCGCGGTTGATATGTTATATCGTGATCGTTTAGTTCAATGGCCCATTTGGCCAATCTTCCCGATAGTTCGGGTTAGTGTAGGATGTTTCTAAGGGGTAAAGTCGTAATGACAGAGATAGGATGGCGTTGGAAGTACAGTCTGAGATTTCGCGAAGCCGTTACTAGCGCCAGGGTCAGCTTCTCGAGGTGAGGGTACCTCGTTTCAGTGTTGACCATAGTTTTACTAATGTAATAGATTGGTGATTGCTTACCTTTGTTCTCACGGACGAGCACAACACTTACCGCTACTTTCGACACCGCCAGGTACACTAAGAGGCGCTCGCCAGCTTTGGCTTTGGCGAGCAGCGGGAGCGAGGACAGATATGCTTTCAGTTCTCTCAAGGATTCGACGCATTCCAAGTCCCACTAGATTCCATGGTCTTTTTTGAGGACGTTGAAGAATTTGTGGCATCTGTCTCATGATCGCGAGATAAACCGCGACAGCACCGCTATGCGGCCAATGAGTTTTTGTACCTGTTTCTTGTTGGTCAGCAGCTCGAGTTTCCCTTCGAAAGCTTTTATTTGGTCAGGATTAACTTCTATTCCTATTTATGACACTAGGAAGCCGAGGAACTTGCCTGAGGTTACGCCAAAGGCATATTTCTCCGGATTCAATTTCATGCCATAATACCTCAGTATGTCGAAGGCTTCTTTCAGATGGTCGATATGATCTTCCTTCCTTTTGGATTTGACCATCATATCATCTATGTATACTTCCATAGTCTTGCCGAGTTGTTGTTTGAACATCTTAGTGACCAGTCGTTGGTATGTAGCCCCTGCGTTCTTTAGTCCGAAAGGCATGACGCGATAACAGTAAGTTACTTGATGGGTTATGAAGGTTGTTTTATCCTGATCTTCCTCTTCCATGAGGATTTGGTTGTATCCTGAGTACGCGTCTAAGAAGCTTAGAAACTCATGTTCGGCCGTTGCATCGATAGGCTGGTCGATGTTTGGCAGCGGGAAGGAATCTTTCAGGCATGCTTTGTTCGGATCTGTGAAATCGACGCACATGCTCGATTTCCCGATCTTCTTTTTCACCATGACCACATTGGCGACCTATTGGGGGTACTTCGATTCTATGATGGAACCGTTGGCCATTAATTTCTCTACCTCTTCTCGGACTGCGTTGTTGATTGTGGCGTTGAATTTCCTCCTCATTTGGCGCACTGGCAAATAGAGCGGATCCACGTTTAGTTTGTGTGTGGCTATGTCTTTTGGAATACCTAGCATACATGCATGGGAGAAAGCGAATAGGTATGCATTGTTAGTTAGAAATTCATGGTACTTACCTGGTTCGGAGAGTTTGTGACCAACATAGGCCTTCTTGCTGCTGTCATTTTTGTCCAGTTGTACTGGTTCGAGATCTTCTACTGTTGATCCCGCGGCTGCTATGACGTCGGGATCTTTGATGACATCGTCCTGGTCGTCGGGTCTTGCACCCGACTTTGGTAATTGCTATGCTTCTGAGTTTGTCTCCTTCAGTTTTTGGGTATAGATACAATCTTGGGCGATGCCATAGCATTCTTGTGATGTGCGATGCTCACCTCTGATACTAAATATCCCCCACGGGGTTGGGAACTTGATAACCTGATAGAGACTGGAGGGGATAGCCCTCATGCCATGTATCCAGAGTCGTCCGATGATGGCATTGTAGGCAGTGTCCTAGTTCATGATGTGAAACGTTGTTTCCAATGTTATGCCTCCGGCCAAGACAGGTAGGGTTATTTCTCCTGAAGTTCGTTCAACTGCATTGTTAAAACCTGTCAGTCTTATGCAGCGGGGTATTATCTTATCCTCGAATCTCATCTGAGCGAGCACTCGAGGGTGGATAATACAGGCACCACTGCTGTCATAGACCATTATCCTCCTGACGTCAGTGTCTAGGATTCGCAAAGTAATAGTAAGAGCATCAAAGTGAGGGAAAGTCAAATTGTGGGTGTCCGACTTATCGAAAATGATACTGTCTTCGAGGTCGTCTTACCGTTCGTGCGTGATTGACCGCTTCAGCTTATGTGTGGTGGTGAATTTTACGTGGTTGACTGCGGCTTTGTTGCTTCCGTCGCTGATCATTTGAATAGTGCGAGCGGGGGAGGGAGGTTTTGGTGGTCCCTGGTGTCGTTCCTATCCTCTACCGAAGTTGGCTCTCCCTCGGTCGCTCATCAATTCCTTCAGGTGTCCCTGGTTGAGCATTCTTACCACCTCCTGCCGCAAGGCTATGCATTATTCTGTTTTGTGGCCTCATTCCTGGAGGAACACGCAGAGGGCATCCGACTTTCTGGTGTTTGGGTCCGACTTCATCTTATGCGGCCACTTCACCTTTGTACCTAGTTTCTCTAGTGCGTATACTATTTTTGAAGGAGAGACGCAAAAATTGTGAGTGGATAAAGGGAGAGGCATACCTATGTCATTCCGTAGAGTCCCTGCGTTTGGCCTTGACGGTCCTTCCATGTGGTGAGGAGGTGGAAATGCAGTTCTGACATATGGTTGGTGCCGCTCCCGGTTGGGGGGGTGTACCAAGGTGGTCCCTTCTAGTGTCATTGCGGCGATCTCGTCTATACTCTGATTGGACTGATGTCAACAATTGAGTCGGGCCATTGAGGTCGTCCTCATCCGCTCGTACCTCGACACAGTAAGCGTTGTGGATTTCTTCCCAGGTAGTTGGAGGATATTTCATGAGCCTACTTAGCAGCTTTCTGCTCGCCCTCGATCCGGTTCTGTTCAACCCATTTTGGAAGGCTGCTACGGCCATGCCTTATGATACATTCGGTAAGCTTATCCTGACTCTGTTTAACCAGGCGAGAAAATCTCTAAGCCCTTTGCTAGGCGACTGCTTCACAACAAATATGTCGCTTACCCTGGCCTCGGCCTTTTTGGCTCCAGCGTGGGCGGTCACGAATTTGTCGGCCATTTCTTCGAATGTCATAATGGATCGTGCAGGTAGTTGTGAGCACCATGTCAGGGCTCCCCCAGTCAGGGTTTTGCTAAACTTCTTAAGCAGCATAGACGACACTTGTTCTTTTGACAGGTCGTTACCTTTTACCGCTGTGACGTAGTGGACTATGTGTTCTTCAAGGTATGTGGTACCGTTGTATATTCTTAGGTACGATGGCATCTTGAATGTTTTGGGGATCGGTTGTGGTGCGGATTCTTTCCGGTATGGTTGCTCCACAAACCGACCCACATCCCGCTTGGGTAGAAGTTTTGGGGCGTCAGGTATTTTGTCGACCTTGTCTTGGTGTTCTTTCATTTGATCTCGTAGTGCCTTTTTTCGTTTTCCATCTCCTCCATCTTCCTCAAGATGGACTAGAATGCGTCGCTACCTGTAATATCTGCAGGGTTAGGGTTACCTATCTGACAGGGAGCCAGTTGTTCGTTGGCGGTCGCCTCCGCTGATGTGGTGTTCCTAGTCGTTGTCGGGATGGGCTTGTCGAGGAACTCATTTAGTGTGTTTGTCAACCAGGCTTCCAGCAATCTTTTCACCGCCGGCGATGCGTCTTCCATGGTTGATGTGGAAGCACTTTTTTCTAGAACGATTGTCACACTTTCGTGGAGATGGGGTGTTCATCTCTCCCCCGTCGTCTTCCTCGTTGATGGCATCTAAGAGATTAGCGGTGACGTTTGCTATGGCTTTCAACCTCTCTTCTCCCTTTCCTGCCATTGTTAGTTTATGCAGATAGGAGGAAACATGTGTATACGTTGTTATTCCCTTGTTTTTTTGTTAGATCTAACAGAGACTATAGATTTTAACTAGGAAATCCGCACAGACGGCGCTAAATTATTCTACCAAAAATATGATAAGACACTTAATATGTAGCTAAATAGAATTTAACGTCGGGCTAATCCTAGTTAGACTTAATACATGTTAGGTCTAGGAAAATGCAAGTCCTTGGTTGGAGTAAGAATGCTATAATAAATGACAAACCCCATAGTTAACAATGATTGGCGATGAATAAATATATAAAGATATGAAGTGAATGCATGCAGTGGCAATAAATGTAATAACTGATGATTGCACGTCTGAGTATTATGCGTTGAATATCAACAACCTCGTTTGTCAGCTGAACAAGTGATAGACAATGTAAGAGAACTTCAGAGTTCTTGGATCTAGGATACCAAAAAGTGATTCTAAGTTTTGGAGTTAATAGATAAGACAAGAAGAATATGTTCTTTAGATAGTTCAAGATATAACCGGTCCCTTTCCCCTTTCTCCTCATATTCTATATATAGGGACAATCTTCAAGTAACCCTAATAAGTACTAGGGGGGGAATATTTTGTTAGAATATTCCCTGTCCGTAATCTGAGCTTTGGTCGTCGTCACTAGAACTTTCCGCTCGACTTCGTCCAAGCTAGGATCGCTGGTTCCTACTTGTTGATCGATCTGTCGTTCAACCTCGACTGTTGTCATCGTAAAGCCAGACCCAAATTTTGGCCAATACAACTTTGCCAATGTATATCATTATTGTCCAATTTACCAGGCATATTGACCCACGAAAGGATCTCGCCTTTTAATAACTCAAAATAATAATAATAATAATAATAATAATATACACGGCTAATAATAAGTATATCAAGATTAAGAGTATATGTACATTTAATGGCTAGAGAATTTATTTTATTAAGTCAGTATAAAATACTTATCTCTACTTGTTCCGTTCAATACATACAAAATGTACTAGCACAAGAAATTGGAATTAAACCATTCCCATAATCAAAATAAATTATATTTAATCTTGTGCCACAATTATTCCTGATAGTTTGTCCAGCTCCATCATTAGATTGTGAACATTATCTTTATACTTATAAGAACCGGTGATTTAATCTTCCGTGTATAAGCTAAACTCTATACACTAAATAATCTACTATATAAGTAAAAGACACAAACAAATGTATGATCTATTTAAAACTTTATTATATTGAATGAGCAATTGTTCCATAATAAATATTATATCCAAACCAAAATCCATAGTTAATAGTATATATCCCAAACATATGAGTGTAATCCCATTAAGTAACGACTAACAAAAACTAATTTCCCTTTCCCTCTTTTGTACTTAGCTCCAAATATATAGGACTAACCTAGACTATAAAATTAAATGCTCATTCTGATTTGTGCAGTTGTACAAATTAAAGAGGAACATTAAGTGAAGAAGTTAATTAGCAGATTATGCAAATGCAATTATCATGAGAAACATGAATAATAAAATCATCACTCTCATCCATCTCAGATATGTTCGACAGGGTTGCTAAGGCAAACGATCACCTCCACAGAAACTTTGCAAATTCTTGATAATCTCCTGAGGATGAGAAGAACGAATGAAATAAGAATTTGAAACAAAGCTGGAAATATACGGTAAGAAAAGATGAGGAGGAGGAGGATGAGATATGATGAAGACTTGAAGGATGATCAGGTTCGCCCACATGATTGTTTATAGACACGGAAAACATCAAGATTTTATAGGTGGGGTATATTTAACTTATCAATATTGTAGGGTAATCCTGAAATTTAAGGGGATTCAGTAATATAATTAATAGGAAGAGAAATGTATATATTTTAAGTCGTTTAAAAAAATAATGACCGATAAAATATTTATATTTAATTTGTATATATGTGTATTATATACATATTTAATACACTTTTTGGCTAAAGATCATGCAATTAGTTTTGGCCTGCCAGTAAAAATCACTCATGCTGAACATTCTACAATATTAATTCTTGTTGAAACAAACTTTATGTAATTGACAGCATACATACTACTATTCTGGACCGTTATAGAATGAATCTAGACACTTATTATAGAATAAATGTAGATTCTTTCTTAGTAATGTACATAAATAGCAGATTTATAGAAATCTCTTTTATTTCTTTTCCTTAGTTAGAACCTGATGTACATGTATTTATATTGCTCACCTCTTGGAATGAGAACACAAGTTATTCTTTCCATTTCATGCACATGGTATCAGAGCAGGGTATCCTGCTTTGTCGGGCTTAGATCAGAAACTCCCCAGATCTACAAAACCCCAAAATCTGGTGGTCGGAGGAGAAGCATGTGCGTCTCACGCGCCGGCGAAACTGCCGGAGATACTTTGTTTAAGTGTGGAGCCGCGTTCGTGGACCAATCTTGGTCTAACTTCCTGTTACGACTTTGCCTCGAAGTTTTGGTCGAATTATGGTGGTCATGTGGTGATTGAACCACATATTTGAGAAGAAGAGTCTTGAAACGTGAATTTGTGAACATTCTTTTTGGTCAGGTTTGAAATTTTTTTATTAGTTGCTGATTGTTGTTTTGATTCTGGGAATTGGTTGAGATTTCCTACAAGTTAAACCTTGAATTGGATTTTTGCTCACCAATTTGTTATTTGATATTGTCTCTTGGAGGTTATCTGAAGCTTTGTCAGATTTGAAAAAATTGTCTTTTTGAGTGCAACCTTGAGTTTTACTATTCTCAGGTTTTTGATTGCACTGGCTATTGTCTTTTTCAAGTATTGTCTGATTTCTGCTTTTGAATATAGTCATCAGTTGGATTCTCCATCACTTATTTTGATACAGTGAGTTTTATTAGTTGGAAATAAGATGACTATAAACAACAAGAAAGGAGGAAATAGTGATACAACTTCTAGTTCAACAATCCTTGTTTCGGATAAGTTTATTGAGTTCCTTCAATATCATAAATCAATTAAGGAATCCTCTTCAGTTACTGCTTTTGCCGGGTCAGATAAGAAATGTCTTTTAACCTCTTCAAAAAAATGGGTGATTGACTCAGGTGCCACAAATCACATGACAGGTAATCCAAATATTTTTTCTAGCTTTCGATCACACAAAGCACCCTCTTCAGTTACTGTAGCTGATGGAACAACTTTTAGCAGTGTTGGATCTGGGACTGTTAATCTGACTTCCTCTATTACCCTATCATCTGTATTAATTCTACCAAACTTGGCTTTTAATTTGATTTTTGTTAGTAAAATCACCAGAGACCTTAATTGTTGTGTAGCGTTCTTTCCCAATCATTGTTTATTTCTTGATCTTACGACGAAGCAGATTATTGGTAAAGGGTATTTATCTGGTGATCTCTCTATCCTTGATGAATGGGAGCCACAGTCTATTGCATGCTCTATTGTCGTGTCTCCTTTTGAAGCACATTTTCGATTGTGGCCTCCCTCTTTACCTTTGTTGAAGAAGCTCTGTCCTCAGTTGCAGCATATTTCTTCATTGGATTGTGAGTCATGTCATTTGCAAAACATCATCGCATCTCATTAGGTCCAAGGGTTAACAAGCGAGTTAAGTCAGCTTTTGAGTTAGTTCATTCTGATGTTTGGGGACCATGTCCTGTTGTTTCTAAAACTGGACATAAGTATTATATCACTTTTGTAGATGATTTTTCCTGAATGACTTGGATTCACTTTATGAAGAGTCGCTCTGAAGTGTTTACTCACTTTTCTGTCTTTTGTGTTGAAGTCAAAACTCAATTTAATGTTTCGGTGCGTATGCCAAGGAGTGATAATGCTAAAGAATACATGTCAGAGTTATTTCAGCCCTACATGAGACAACATGGTGTACTACATCAGTCTACATGTGTTGATACACCCTCTCAAAATGGAGTTGCTGAAAGGAAGAATAGCATCTACTTGAGACAGCTCGGGCACTTTTGCTCCAAATGAAAGTTCCTAAACAGTTATGGGCTGATGTGTTCTCCACGGCTTACTTTTTGGTTAATCGCATGCCATCTACTGTGCTTGGTGGTAATATGCCTTACGGTATTATTTTTCCAAATAAGTCATTATTTTCTGTGAAACCTAAGGTGTTTAGAAGCACATGTTATGTTCGAGATGTTCGACCATCTATTACCAAGTTGGATCCCAAGGAATTGAAGTGTGTTTTTCTTGGTTATTCTCGCCTTCAAAAGGGGTATCGGTGTTATTCTACTGAACTTGGCAAATATCTGGTATCAATTGATGTGGTGTTTTCAGAGACTATACCATTCTTCTATACACCTCCCATTTCTCCAAGTCGGGAGGAGGAAGATGAGTGGCTAGTATATCAGGTTACCCGTACTTTGACAAAACAATCAGATGATGTTCCTTCATCTCCTAGCTCTTCTGTCGAGAACCAATCGACTATTGTGCCTTCAACACCTACTCCAACTTTGTTAGAAAGACCACCAATTGTTCAAGTTTACTCGCGCAGGCGAAAGACAAATGATACGTCTCCTGCACTAGTTCCTTCGTCATATGTTCCTCTTCCGTCTGATCCTCCAGAAGACCTTGACCTTCCAATTGCTTTATGCAAAGGTACACGTACTTGCAAATACACATATTTTATTACTAATTCTGTTTTCTACGACCACTTATCCCCCGCGTCTAGATCTTTGATTGCATCTCTAGACTCCATTTATATACCCAAAATGATGAAAGAGACTTTGAATCATCCTGGATGGTCTGAAGCAATGCTTGAGGAAATACATGCATTATAGGAAAACCATACTTGGAATTTAGTGAATTTACCTAGTGGGAAAAAAGTAGTGGGATGCAAATAGGTCTTCATGGTCAAAGTTAATCGAGATGGCTCTATGGCAAGACTTAAGGCCAGACTTGTGGCCAAAGGGTATGCTCAGACTTATGGAGTGGATTATTCAGACACATTTTCTCTGGTTGCCAAACTTACTTCTGTCTTCTTGTTCATTTCTCTAGCAGCTTCTGAGAATTGGCCTTTGCATCAATTGGATATTAAGAATGCATTTCTTCATGGTGATCTTCATGAAGAGGTGTATATGGAGCAACCACCTGGTTTTGTTGCTCAGGGGGAGTATGGGAAGGTCTGTCATTTAAAGAAGTTCTTATATGGCTTGAAGTAGAGTTTCTGGGCTTGGTTTGGTAAATTTAGTGAGGTAGTTCAAGAATTTGGGTTGAAAAAGAGAAAATGCGATCATTCAGCCTTCTACAAACAATCAACAGCTGGATCTATTCTCCTTGTTGTATATGTTGATGACATTGTGATTACAGGAAGTGATTATGCAGGAATCTCTTCTCTCAAGTCTTTCTTGCATACTAAGTTCCATACAAAAGACTTGGGACAACTGAAATATTTCATGGGAGTAGAAGTAACTAGAAGTAAGAAGGGGATTTTTCTATCTCAGCGAAAGTATATTCTTGACTTACTGGCAGAAACCGGTAAGTTGGTTGCCAAGCCTTGCAGTACTCCAATGGTTTCTAATTTGCATATTATGAAAGGTGATGGCGAGCTATTTAATAATCCAGATAGATACAAGAGGTTAGGTGGGAGATTAAACTATCTCACTGTGACTCGTCCAGATATTTCTTTTGCAGTAAGTATGGTTAGCTAGTTCATGTCCGCGCCCACAATCAAACATTGGGAGGCTTTGGAGCAGATCCTATGTTACTTAAAAGGAGCTCCTGGACTTGGCATATTATGTAGCAATCAGGGGCATTCCCGCATTGATTGTTTTGCAGATGCAGATTGGGCCAGATCCAAGATTGACAGAAAATCTACTACTGGTTACTGTGTATTTGTCGGTGGAAACTTGATATCATGGAGAAGTAAGAAACAGAATGTTGTATCTCGGTCTAGTGCAGAATCAGAGTATAGAGCTATGGCACAATCAACATGTAAGATAATGTGGATACACCGTCTTTTAGCTGAAATAGGGTTGAAGCATCCTACTCCATCAAAGCTCTGGTGTGACAATCAAGTTGCGCTCCATATTGCCTCAAATCTAGTGTATCATGAAAGAACCAATCATATTGAAGTTGACTGTCATTTTATTCGTGAGAAAATTCAAGAGAACTTAATTTCTACTGGATACGTGAAGACAGGAGAGCAACTAACTGATTTGTTCACTAAAGCATTGAATGGTACTCGAGTTGGTTACCTTTGTAACAAGCTGGGCATGATCAACATATATGCTCCACCTTGACGGGGAGTATTATAGAATGAACCTAGAAACTTATTATAGAATGAATCTAGACACTTATTATAGAATGAATGTAGACTCTTTATTAATAGTGTACATAAATAGCAGATTTATAGGAATCTCTTTTATTTCTTTCCTTAGTTAGCATCTGATGTACACGTATTTATATTGCTCACCTCTTGGAATGAGAACACAAGTTATTCTTTCCATTTCGTGCACATGACCAAGACTATTTAATTGCTCTTTCTAAAAATTGGAAGAATGTAATGTGTATACGGTCAAAATCGGAGAGCCCAATTTCGAGGATCTAATTGCTACCTTAGGATCGAGTTCGGGCAACTCGAAGTGTGGGTTGAGGATGGCTAGAAAGTGCATACCTCGATGGAACGAATCGAAGGCCTGGCACGATCTACCTCGAGATAATACCATTTCAATGATACTCAAGAAAGAGCGAGAATTTCTCAAAGGCACGAAGATCAGGGCGTAAATTGTGGGATAAGATTTGTACGAATTAGTACAAATACGCACTAGCTTGTTATACAGCTATACCAATAGAATCCTTTACCATAAATAGAAATGTACCATAAGGTTTTTCCCTTCTATATAAAGGGGACCCCAATTATTTGTAAAGATCATCTCACTACTGGCATAAGAATATTCGATCTTACTTTTCTCGTTTACTGTGCTCCAGAATTGTTCTTCGGCTTTATAGCTCTTACTTTATTGTTCTTGCTTTATCATCCTTAACCCACCTCGAGGCCCCTGAGAATATCGAGCTCGAGGTCCCTATTGTTCTAGGAAAACTGGTTTGGTTCATCAATTCTTCTCACTTATACTTAATATTACTTGTTTATTCACTAGTATTGGAATAGATCATGTATCTTTAAAACCACAAATCAAATTTAATTGTTACTCGTATTTTTAGAGGTAAACAGTTTGGCGCCCACCATGGGGCTAAAGATAATAGTGATTATTTCAGTGCTAATGTTTTTATAACACACGTTATTCTTCACACTTTTTCTTGTCGAAGATTATTTGATTCTAGGATAAAACATGTTAAACTCAGCAAACGCACCAGTACATGGTAACGACGGCCTCGGATTCCATGGAGAAAATAATGCAACAGCTTCAGGTAACAGTGTGCCACCGCTCAATCCTGGGGTAGCACCAACACCTAACCCAGTCAACATTTGTTCACACATTGCTTTGAACATTGACTTGGGCACTGATGTTGAAGGCAGTGTACGCGGAGAGGACCATCCCAATGCCCAAAGGAAACAGGCTCGAGGAGAAAGAGAAATCAGTTTACAAGTGATTTTTGAAATGTTGCAAGCACAACAGGTTGCTATCGCTCAGTTGCAAAGTCAGCAAAAGACTCTGAGTGTGGCAGGACCAGAAATTACTCATCGTGCAGAACCAGCCCCGGAGAGGTCGAGCAACAATGGTTCGGGAGCTGACCCTACCGTCATAAGAATGCTCGAAGAACTCACAAAGAGGATCGAGTCGGGAGAAAAACGGATCGAGGAAAACGATAAGAAGGTGGAAACGTACAACTCGAGGGTCAACCAAATACCGAGAGCACCTCCGTTTTGAAAGGACTAGATTCAAAGAAGTTTGTACAAAAACCTTTCCCCCCGAGTGCGGCCCCGAAGCCCATTTTGAAGAATTTTTTTTGCCAAACATCCCCAAATACAACGGGACCACCGATCCAAATGAGCACATCACCATATATACTTGTGGTATAAAAGGAAATGATTTGGAAGACAATGAGATCAATTCGGTTTTGCTAAAAAGGTTCGGGGAAACTCTATCTAAAGGGGCCATGATTTGGTACCATAACCTCCCCCGAACTCTATTGATTCGTTTACCATGTTGGCGGATTCGTCTGTAAAGGCACATGCTGGTGCCATAAAGGTTGCAACAAGGAAGTCAGACGTATTCAAAATCAAGCAAAGGGACAACGAGATGTTAAGTGAATTTGTATCCCGATTCCAGTTGAAACGTATGCAAATACCACCTGTCTCCGATGAAAGGGTTGTATAAGATTTCACTCAGGGGCTAAATGAATGGAGTTCGATAGAATCGAGGCAGCTGAAGCAGAACCTGATCGAGTATCCCGTCGTGACTTGGGAAGATGTAAATAACATATACCAGTCAAAGATTAGGGTCGAAGATGACCAGTTGGGATCCCCCTCGGGCTTGGTTTATCCAAGCATATTGATAGCAAATGAGTCGAGAGATGCAGACAGGGAGCCAAAGTCAAACAAAGAAAGATATCAGCCATACGTCGAAGACTGAAGAAACACTTCGAGGCGTAACATACCTCGAAATGATCAAAGAGCGGATCGAGGTAAGAATTCTCGGTGACTCATGAGTAAGACCGGTTTCTATAGGCACTCAGGACCGGTGGAGGCACCCCGATTATCAGAATACAACTTTAGCATCGATGCCTCGGGTATCGTCTCTGCCATTGGAAAAATTAGAGATACCAGATGGCCTAAGCCCATATAGACTGATCCATCTCAGAGAAACCCCAACTTGATGTGCAATTATCATGGTACTCATGGGCACAAGACCGAGGATTGAAAGAAACTTAGAGAGGAGGTAGACCGATTGTTCAACGAGGGGCATCTTCGAGAATTTCTCAGCGACTGGTCCAAGAACCATTTCCGAGAAAGAGACACAAAAACAGGAAGAATGAATTATAAGAACCTCAACAAGTTATTCACATGATCATAGGCGGAGTCGACGTCCCATAGGGACCTATATTCAAACGCACCAAAGTATCAATCACGAGGGAGAAACGGACTCGGGACTACATGCCCGAAGACACCCTCACATTCAACGAGGAATACACTGAGGGCTTATCGCAGCCACACAACGATGCACTAGTAATTTCTATTCTTTTAAATAAAGTTCAAGTTAAACGTGTTCTTGTGGATCCATGTAGCTCAGTAAACATAATTAGATCAAGGGTCGTAGAGCAGCTCGAGCCTCTTGACCAAATCATACCTGCATCTCGATTCTTGAATGGCTTCAACATGGAAAGTGAAACAACGAAGGGGGAAATCATCTTCCCAGTCAAAGTGGCTGGAACCATACAGGATACAAAGTTTCATGTCATCGAAGGAGACATGAGGTATAATGCTTTGCTGGGAAGGTCTTGGATCCACAGCATGAGGGCATTACCATCGACCCTTCATCAAATGATGAAGTTCCCAACAAAAGATGGCTTGGAAACGGTATTGTATTAGTAAAAAATAGCTTCACATGTGTAATAATTCTTGATGACTCAGTAGTCTATGTGGAGCAATGAAAACGCGACAGCTGGACAGGACTCTATGAAGAGGTACAAGGCAAAGAGGCACGGCAAATCATACCCACAGGGTAATTAGCTACGGGAGTCTCAACCTGATTGAGAAGATGAAGAGACACGGTCAGAATGTATCCGAGCGGAACAAAGGGCAGATTCAGAGATCTTCAATTAATGATCCATATGTTACACAACCTTCACGCAACAGTTACAGTTACTCATTGTAACGTTACATTCATGCCACAATTAGCCATTAATGTAAAATCGTTGAAAAAGGTAGACGTTATATTAAGAAATTCCCTATATAAGGGAATGAAATATAACTTGTAAGGGACATTCGAACTACTATTGCTATACACTTTACTTTTTGTGCATCTCATTGTTTTCCATTTACACATTTTACTTACAATTCTAAGCCTTACCATGGTTATCAGAAACCCGCGTTCTTCTTAAAAATAACTTTGGTCAAAGGATCTAATTCTTTGGTTAAACAAATTGGTTCTGCTGCCGGGATTCTGATAATCTTTGTTTTCTTTTCAAGCCATATCCTCTGAACTATGTCGAACTCCAACAAACCAACAAAAGGATGGAACTCCATCACCTTTAGGATCCCCCACGAGGTTCAAGGGAACAATCCCAAGAAAGATCCAACAACAATAACAATGATAATGATCAAACAGTAGAGCAAGATCAGGTGAAGCAAATGATTGCGGGGTATGTGGGTCAGGCTTTGCAAGAATTTGCGAGGGGGTTACCGGCCACATCACCTACACCACCCCCTAACAACACTATAACTGTGGAAAATCCTCAATCTGGGTTAGCAAACTCAGGAAGTGGGGGTACTTCTAATGAATCTCTTGAAGCGAGACCAGGTATGTCCAATAACTTTGAGTTACAATCCTTATTACTAACCTTGCAGAAACAGGTGAAGGAACAAAACGATCGAATCGAACAGATTCCTGGAGTACCACATGTTATCAAAGGCATTGACGTTGATAGGTATTCTCAACAACCTTGTAAACCAAGCACAGCACCCTTGCCTATTCGAAGAAATTCAAAATGCCTAATGTTCCTAAGTATGACGGGAAAACTGACCCACGCGACCATGTGACTGTTTTTACCCCTGGAGTGAAAGAAAACGACTTAACAAAACAAGAAATCGAGTCGGTCTTACTCAAAAAGTTTGGAGAAACACTTACTAAAGGGGCGTTAACCTGGTATTCTCTTCTCCGTGAAAATTCTATTGATTCTTTTGCTGAGCTTGTAGATTTTTTCATAAAAGCGCATTCCGGTGCGCAAAAAGTCCAAAAATATTCAAAATAAAACAAGGAGACATGGAACTGCTTCGTGAATTTTGTAGACAGGTTTCAACGAGAAAGAATGTTGCTACCAAGGGTGCTTGATAATTGGGCAACCATGGCATTTGCAAGAAATTTAAATGATAAAAGCTCAGAAGCCACGAGAAGACTCAAGGAAAGCTTGAGGGAATTCCCAGCTACAACATGGAATGACGTTTATAACAGGTACAACACTAAGCTTTGTATAGAAGAAGATACGATTGCTCGTTCAAAGGATGAAGAACGTATCAGCTCTAGACGTTCCAAATCTGAAAGAAGATCAGGTAAGAATAGGTACGACCCTTATATGGGACCTTCAGGGCGAGAAACTCATCCCAGGTTTGAAAACATTCGGTCAGAATATAGACCATCAAGCAGAGATGCGGGCTCATCCTCATCAAGATCCAGAAAGGATCGGGATGAACGAAATAGAGGTAATATACGAATTGGGGATCACACCTTCAATGTAAGTACTTTCGAACTAATTTCAGTATTAAGAAATATGTGTGATAAGGTTCGATGGCCCAAAGAAATGAGGTCTAACCCAAAGAAAAGGAACCCAAATTCCTGGTGTGAATTCCATAATGATCATGGACACAGAACTGCAGATTGAAGATTTTTGCAAGGTGAGGTAGAACAATTATTGAAACAGGGATACTTAACAGAATTGTTTAGTGAAAAAGATAAGCAGGCATACATGAAAAACAGGAAGGAGCCCACGAAACCATCATCTCCAAAACGAACCATCAATGTGATACATGGAGGTGAAGAAGTAAACGGAGTGGTCTGCAAAAGAACCACAAAGTTCACCATTACACACGGGAAGCGGGTTCGTGAAAACTTGGAATCAGACAATATAACCTTTGATGATGCAGATATCAGCGGATTAATGCTTCCTCACAACGAGGCTCTGGTAATATCTTTACTTATTCATGACACTAACGTAAAAAGAGTGTTGATTGATCCAGGTAGTTCAGTCAATATTATTTTTCTAAGAGTCGTTAAAGAAATTCTATTGGGGAATCAAGTAATCCCAAATGCGCGAGCTACATCAGGGTTTGATAACTCTACAGTTATAAAAAAAGGGGAAATTGAGGGGAAATTGAACTTAGCACTTATGCTGAGGGGGTAATCAAAAATACGAGGTTCCAAGTCATCGATACTGATATGGCCTATAACGTAATCATGGGAAGGCCATGGATCCACGACATGAAAGTAATACCATCCACCTTGCATCAGATAATTAAATTCCCTTCCGAATAGGGAATTCAACAAATTAGAGGCGATCAGCAAACCGCGAGAAATATAAATTTTGTGGTACACTACAACAAAAAAAGTATAGGTGGAAGAATCAAAAGATAAGGAAATCTCCCAAGCAGAAAATATTTCCCAAACAGGTATGGAAGAAATTATTACCCAAATAGGTACGGAAGATAATATAGCCAAAACAGGTACGGAAGAAGATGGCTATGAGAAGGTGAATCAAGTCCCCACGGAAGAGGTACGAATCATGCAGACGTAGATACCAGACCTGATGTCATTCAGGAACCAAAAGAAGATGAACACATCAAAACAACCACGAAAGAACTCGAAGTTGTCCCATTGTTCGAACAAAAGCCCGAGCAGAAAGTTCACATAGGCACAAGGCTAAGCCCAAGCCGAAGAGGTAAACTAATTGATTATTTAAAAGCTAACATAGATTGCTTTGCATGGTCCCATTCAGACATGACAGGTATACCTCCAGAAGTGATGACTCATAAGCTAAATGAAGATCCATCATTTGTACCTGTTAAGCAGAAGAAAATAAAGCAAGGACCATTCAAGAACCAAGTGATTGACGAAGAGGGGGACTTATTGTTACAAAGTCATGCCTTTTGGCCTGAAAAATGCTGGAGCCACGTATCAGAGGCTAGTGACCAAGATGTTCCAGGAACATCTGGGGAAGACGATGGAAGTTTACATCGATGACATGCTGGTGAAATCTACACACGTGGAGGATCATTTCCAGCACCTCTCTATTACCTTTGAAATTTTACACAGGTATAATATGATATTGAATCCAGAAAAATGCGCCTTTGGCGTAGAATCTGGTAAATTTTTGGGTTTCCTTATATCAAATAGAGGAATAGAGGTAAATCCTGCTCAAATTAAAGCTATAGAGGAAATACCTGATATACTTACGAACAAAAAGGAAGTTCAAAGATTAACAAGCAGAATTGCAGCTTTAGGAAGATTTATTTCCAGGTCTTCGGAGAAGAGGTTTAAGTTCTTTTTAGTTCTTAAAAAGCAGAATCAAATCGAAAGGACTGGGGAATGTCAACAGGCTCTCAAATATCTAAAGGCTTATCTGTCAAAAACCCCGTTGCTATCAAAGCCAAAAGAGGGGGAAAAGTTGTATATCTATCTTGTCGTTGTAGAAATTGCCGTAAGTGCAGTACTGGTAAGGGAAGACAGAGGTAAACAATCTCTCATTTATTATGTAAGCAAGACTTTATTAGATGCTAAAACTAGATACCCACATCTAGAAAAATTAGCCTTGGCTCTAATCATGGCAGCCAGGAAATTAAGACCATATTTTCAATGTCATCCAATCACTGTTGTGACTTCATATCAATTAAGAAATATTCTACATAAACAGGAATTATCTGGAAGACTAGATAAATGGGCTATAGAATTAAGCGAGCATGACATAATATATCAGCCTAGGACTACAATAAAGTCTCAAATTCTAGCTGATTTCGTCGCCGATTTTAATAATAGAATCGTCCCTGAAGTAGAAAAAGAGTTACAACTTTTTAACGGGACTAATCCGGGCATATGGACCCTGTTCACTGACGGCTCTTCTAATATAAAAGGAGCTGGCTTAGGCATAGTCTTAATATCATCCACGGGTGAAAAGACACGGCAAGCTATTAAATGTTATCCCTTAACTAACAATGAAGCAGAGTACGAAGTTGTCATTGTAGGACTTGAACTGGCACGAGAACTCTCAATTGAGAAGATCGTGATTAAAAGCGACTCCCAGCTGGTAGTAACTCAGATGCAGGGGACTTATATTTCTCGAGAGACTCGGATGCAACAGTATCTAGAAAAGGCACGAGATCTCGTAAGGCAGTTCAAAACATGGAAGGTTATACAAATACCTATAGAGGAAAATGCAGAAGCAGATGCATTGGCTAACCTCGCAGCAATTACAGAAGTAACAAATAAAGGCAATGCAATTGTCGTCCACCTATTTCATTCAACAATTGACCAGGACAAAAATGAGGTAACTTTTAATAATTTAACCTAGGATTGGAGAAACAAAATTTTAAACTTTTTGCAGAATGGAACCGTACCTGAAGACAAAAAAGAAGCTCAAGCACTTCGCCGAAAAGCTGCAAGGTACTGCCTCATTCGCAATTCTCTATATCGCAAAATATTCGGAGGTCCCCTAGCAAAATGCCTCGAACAAAATCAAACAGAGTTCGTGATGAAGGAAGTACACGAAGGACACTGTGGAAATCATGCAGGGGAGAGATCTTTAGTCAAAACCCTAATCAGAGCAGGGTACTATTGGCCAAAGATGGAAGAAGAGGCTGAAAGCTTCGTAACTAAATGCGACAAATGCCAGCGATTTGCTAACAACATGCATCAACCGGCGGAGATATTACACCCAGTGATATCGCCATGGCTATTCATAAAATAGGGGATGGACATAGCGGGACCCCTTCCCTCAGCTAAAGGAAAGGTACAGTTCTTACTCGTGTTAGCTAACTATCTGTAAAAGAGAGCTTCACACGTGTAATAATTCTTGATGACTCAGCAGTCTATGTGAAGCAATGAAAATGCGACAGCTGGACAGGACTCTATGAAGAGGTACGAGGCAAAGAGGCACGACAAATCATACCCACGGGGTAATTAGCTACGGGAGTCTCAACCTGATTGAGAAGATAAAGAGACACGGTCAGAATGTATCCAGACGGAACAAAGGGCATATTCAGAGATCTTCAATTAATGATCCACACGTTACACAACCTTCATGCAACAGTTACGGTTACTCATTGTAATGTTACATTCATGCCATAATTAGCCATTAATGTAAAATCATTGAAAAAGGTAGACGTTATATTAATAAATTCCCTATATAAGGTAATGAAATATAATTAGCCATCTCATTGTTTTCCATTTACACATTTTACTTACAATTCTCAGTCTTACCTTGGTTATCAGAAACCCGCGTTCTTCTTAAAAATAACTTTGGTCAAAGTATCTAATTATTTGGTTAAACGGGTATATGGAGAGAAGCATGAAACTAAGGAGATGTTTGCAATCCATGACTTGGCGTCAGTATCGACGCCATCCACATCGGAAAAGTCGAGCGTCCAGAACAAACAGGTAGCCAAATAGCAATCACAACCTATGTCCTTGGTTGAGCCCGAGGATCAGGTGGTCGAGGACGAAGAAGAAGATTTCCTTATCCTTCGAGCCTTCGTCGCCCCCGAGGAGTTAGATGCGACGAAGTCCACGGTCGAGGAGCTCGAGCAGGTGATATTGATCGAGTACCTGCCGAAACGAAAGGTATACCTGGGGACGGGATTAACCCCCGAACTCAGGAAAAACTCATTCAATTACTTATGGATAACATTGATTGCTTTGCTTGGTCCCACTTAGATATGACAGGGATCTCACCGGAGATAACCACCCACCGACTAAGTGTCAATCCCCGATTTAAACCGGTGAAGCAAAAGAGGAGGCCTCAGTCTGAGGTAAAGCACACATTCATCAAAGACGAGATAACCAAACCTCTCAAGATAGGATCCATTAGGGAAGTAAAATATCCCGTGTGGCTAGCTAACGTAGTGGTAGCCCCTAAAAAAGGAAACAAATTTAGAATGTGTGTAGACTACAAATATTTGAACAAAGCATGCCCTAAAGATTCTTTCCCACTTCCCAACATTGACCGTTTGATCGATGCGACGGCTGGCCACGAGATCCTTACATTTATCGATGCCAACTACGGGTACAATAAAATTTGAATGAACCCGGAGGACCAGAAAAAGACTTCGTTTATCACGAAGTATGGTACATATTGCTATAATGTTATGCCCTTCGGGCTAAAAATGCAGGAGCTACATATCAACGCCTTGTTAATAAAATGTTTGAAAATCAGATAGGCAAATTTATGGAAGTTTACATTGATGACATGCTAGTTAAGTCCTTGCGTGCAGAGGAACATTTGACTCATTTACAATCGACGTTTTATATCTTACAAAAGTACAACATGAAACTCAACCCCGAGAAAGCTCTTTTGGACTCGGCTCGGGAAAGTTCTTAGGTTTCATGGTGTCGAACAGGGGGATCGAAATCAACCCCGATAAAATCAAATCCACCAAGGAAATCACTGTCGTAAACAATGTGAAAGTCGTACAACGGCTAACCAGACAGATAGTTGCCCTAGGCTGATTTATCTCGAGGTCATCAGATTAGAGTCATCATTTCTTTTCCTTACTCAAGAAGAAGAACAACTTTGCATGGACTCCGGAATGTCAACAAGCCTTAGAAGAATTAAAATTGTATCTCTCGAGCCCACCCTTGCTTCATACTCCGAAAGAGGATGAAAAACTCTACTTGTATTTAGCCTTGTCTGAGGTAGCGGTAAGTGGTGTGTTGGTTCGAGAAGAACAAGGTACGCAATTTCCTGTCTATTATGTAAGTCGGACCCTAGGAGATGCTGAAATTAGTTACCCACATTTAGAAAAGTTAGCTCTTGCATTAATAAGCGCATCTAGGAAGTTAAAGCCATATTTTCAATGTCATCCTATATGTATATTGACTACATATCCACTTCGAAATATCTTGCATAAGCCCAAATCATCGGGCCAATTGGCCAAATGGGCCATCGAACTCGGAGGGTAAGATATCGAATATCAACCCCGAATGGCTATCAAGTCTCAAATTTTGGCGGACTTCGTGTCCGATTTTATGCCTGCCCTCGTACCCGAAGTAGAAAAGGAACTCTTGCTAAAAACGGGTACATCATCGGGGGTATGGACCCTCTTCACGGACGGTGTCTCGAATGTGAAAGGATCAGGGCTCGGCATTGTTTTAAAACAGCCTACGGACAGTAACATTAGGCAATCCATCAAAACTTCAAAATTGACTAACAATGAAGCCGAGTATGAGGCCATGATTGCAGGTCTCGAACTAGCCAAGGGCCTGGGAGCAGAGGTCATTGAGGCCAAATGTGACTCTCTTTTGGTAGTAAACCAAGAAAATGGGAGCTTCGAGGTTCGAGAAGATAGAATGCAAAGGTACTTAGACAAACTTCAAGTGACATTGCATCGCTTGAAGGAATGGACACTAGTCCATGTACCTCGAGAACAGAATAGTGAGGCCGAAGCACTTGCAAATCTGGGGTCATCGGTTGAAGAAGATGATATTGTCCCGGGGACTATCGTCCAATTGTCGAGGTCGGTGGTCGAAGAAGTCTATGCGGAAATTAATTCAACAAGTTTGACGTGGGATTGGAGGAACAAGTACGTCGAATACTTAAAACATGGGAAGCTCCCCTCGGACCCAAAAAAGTCAAGAGATCTTTGAGCCAAAGCAGCCCGATTCTCACTCGACGAAAATGGAACATTATATCGAAGGACCTTTGACGGACCACTAGTAATATGCTTGGGACCAGGGGACACTGATTATGTACTACGAGAAATCCACGAAGTCACTTGTGGGAACCATTCCGGTGCCGACTCTTTGGTTCGCAAGGTGATCAGAGCGAGGTATTACTAGGATAGCATGGAAAAAGATACCAAGGAGTTCGATCAAAGGTATGATAAATGCCAAAGGTTTGCACCGATGATCCATCATCCCGGTGAACAACTCCATTCGGTCCTATCCCCGTGGCCATTCATGAAATGGGGGATGGACATCGTCGTTCCCCTACCGACGGCGCCAGGTAAAGCTAAATTTATCTTGTTTATGACTGACTACTTTACAAAATGGGTAGAAGTGCATGCCTTCAAAAAAATCAGAGAAAAAGAGTTCATCGACTTCATATGGGACCATATTGTATGCCGGTTCGGGATACCCGCTGAGATAGTATACGACAATGGGAAGCAGTTCATCGGCAGCAAAGTGACAAAATTCCTCGAGGACCATAAAATCAAAAGGATTCTATCAACGCCCTATCATCCAAGCGCAAATGGCCAGGCCGAGTCCACAAACAAAACCATCATTCAAGACTTGAATAAAAGGTTGGATGATGCAAAGGGAAAATGGAAAGAAGTATTTCCCGAGGTGTTATGGGCATATCGAACGAAGACAAAGTCGAGCACAGGGGAAACCCCGTTTTCTTTGGTATATGGGTCCGAAGCATTGATTCCGATCGAGGTCGGGGAACCTAGCGTCAGGTTTCAGCATACCACCGAGGATTCGAACCACGAGGCCATAAACACTAGCCTCGAATTACTAGATGAAAAACGTGAAGCTGCACTAGTTCGAATGGCCGCGGAAAAGCAAAGGATCGAGATGTATTACAACAAAAGGACGAACCTTCGCTATTTCGGAGTCGGGGACTTAGTTCTAAGAAAAGTCATCATCAATACTCGTGACCCAAATGAAGGGAAACTAGGGCCCAATTGGGAAGGACCGTACCGTGTCCACGGAGTCGTAGGGAAAGGATCCTACAAACTTAGCACAATGGAAGGCGAGCAATTACCAAACAATTGAAATATATCATTGCTCAAACTCTATTATTGCTGAGGTATGACCTTCTCTTTCATTCATATTTAAAACTAACTTCTTTTAGGTGTTCGATTGGAAACATCGATACACCCTCCAGCTCGAAGACCTTGGGTTTTAAAGCATGCGTTGCACTCTTTTTCCCTTAGATCGAGTTTTATCTCAAATGGGTTTTACCGGCGAGGTTTTTAACAAGGTAACACTTATATGCTACCTAAGGAAAATTCAACAAGTATTCAAGGATTCTTTTCAATCAACCTCGAATACTGGGGGGCATCACCCTCGGAGGTTGCATTTTCAAAGAAAACAATTCATGTCGAGAGGGCCTCGATATGAAAAGATGTAATGGGCCAAACGGTCAAATGAACCGTGTCCATGTAGAGTAGTCGAGCCCCCAACGACAAAACATGTACGAATGTATCAATTATTCGAAGAAGCACTCTTATTATATTTCAAAACACTTTGTTCCTCAAAAGAAGTCTACTATTTCAAAACTCCTTTCTTTTTCATATATACAAAAGGTATTACAAAGGAGTTCTACAAAACAAAAAGATTACAAAAGGTAGAAAAATTTCTATCTACACCAGGGGGAATCCCTTCCCCCCCCCCCCCCCCCCCCCCGGCCCCGCCCT